>BGPR01015288.1:19712-36030 GCA_013235015.1 Araneus ventricosus
AATAGCCCTCGTGTTGCTTCAAAACGGGACGTTAATATAACTAACTAACTTGAATTAAAACCCAAATAAAAAAAAAATTGTAGTGATATATACTGAATGAGGAAAGCCATTCCATACTCAATGTTAAAAAAATTGTTAAAATGTTACCCTAATTTAATTTAATAATTTAATAAGAAAATATTAAGTAATTAAATCTTTAAATGTAAATTGATCTTAGTCAATAATGATGCTTGATAATTAGCTATCTTGATGGAGTAGTAAAAGATTTAACTACTTTTAAAGATTTAATTACTTTAGATTGTCGTATTAAATTATTTAAATTCGATAAAAGATTTAACTACTTTTTTAAAAATATAAAGTAATTAATAAATTCTTCTTCAGATTATTCAAATGGATTACATTTATCGCGATAAACCCTTTCAAAACACAATTAACGTCTTAGCAGCATCCATTTTAAACGAAAATTAGGTAAGTTCTGATATCGAAACATTTCTCGCTCGCGAATAGCGTTCACGCCAGGTACAAAGCTGGCGAGAAATCGGAGTCATTTTTTTCGACCCAGCGAGATCCCAACCGGTTGGGAAAACGGGTACGAGAATTGCACTTGTCGTTAACGGGCGGAAAAAGTGACGTCTCCCAACCCAACCGTGGGTACGAGAATAGACCCTTTTGTAAGATCGACAAGAAACATTTTTACCCCCAATATATCTTTTTTTATGTTCAAAGCAAGAAGTTTTATGCTAAAAGCAAGACGTTTTATGCAACTAAAATAATAATTCTTTCAATTGCATACTTCGTGCTAGATATTCTCAATGGACTCGTTTCTTCAAATATAAAGCTTGTTCTTCTGGATTGGTTACATGAATTAAGTATTTACTGTTTGTGTATATGTTTGTGTTTTGTTGCGTGGTGGGGAGTTACTGCTTGGGGATAACATAGCCTTTGTTGCTTCAATTCCCATAACTCTTTCATTCAAGAGTTACTGCTTTTGGAAAAGGGCTCTTAAAGAGTCTTGTATGTTTTGGGAAACATGACATACGAATGATAATTTAAAAAAAGCCCGCAATAATGTCGGCTATAGGATTCGGTGATGAACTTGTTCGAGATTACTTATTATTCCGGGGATTTTTAACTGCGTTAAAAGCATTTGACAGCGAAATCAAAGCCGACAAAGATAGAGGATTTCGAGTAAGTACCACCTTGCAAAGAATACATATTTTTTACACTTTTGAGTTTTGTCCTTTTTTAATGATTAAACTGATTCGATTTTTAGCCCGACCGAATTGTTGAACATCTGAGTAGCTGCATTATTAATTTGGATTTGAATTCTTTGAGGGAATCGTGGACCCATTTAGACCAGAGATTTTTTGCAAGACTCGAACACTCGTTTTTGGGCACTGCAAAAAAAATTAGAGACAGCGTTACTCCGGATGTATTTGGTTACCTGTATCTCTTCTGGAAGGCAAGATAAATTGCTGGATTTTTTCGAAAAAATGACTCCAGAATTGCAAGGTCAACCTGAATGGAAAGACTGGTTTGGTAATCAGTTTTTTTTTTCATAATTTCAATGTGTTTATTTTCTTTCCCATTTTTGGATTTTTTTAGTTAGAGAAATATATTAATATTAAAGAATATTATCATGAGACTCAAGCTCTGTCTAATGTGACCATACATCCTTTTTTGAACGAGACCATCCAGTTTATAGGCAGCCTATCCTGTTTTCCCCTAGCACAGATTCGGGAAATCCAAATGTCTCATTTTCAGAATGAAAGCAACCCACAGCAACAATTTCAAAACAAGACAAAAAGTCCAATGATAGTGTAGCAAATCACAATACAACTCGTACATATGCAAGCCAATCGGAAACCTTCTAGCTTGTGCTTATTTCTAAGTATATTAAACCACAAAAAAAGTAACAGAATGGAACATTGGGAATGGTTCAACTGAAAGTTGTGGAGTGGAATTGTTCAAACACTTTCGATTAATACTTTGAATCATGGGAACTTTTATGGAATTATTAAATATATTCCATGTCTGCTCGAACTTTAATGTAACCATAGAAGGGGTCTTCCCTCTTGTGAATAAGCTGTGGAGAGAAAAAAAAAAGCACAGAAGTTGCAATTCTGAGTGTAGTTTTAATTACCAAAGTAAATTTTTTAAAATCCAGCCAAGAATTTCATTTTTATTTGAAATTATCACCAAATATACTTAAGCAAAAGTTTATTCTTCAGAAAAATAAAAGATCACATAAATTATTTTTATGTGTTTATTCCTATTCTTTTTATAATAATAATAAAAAAAAACTGAAAAAATACCTATGTGCTTTCTTTAATACAAATATTATGACCTAAAACTTAATAGATGTCCTGTTTTGTGGGAAAAAAGGAAATGGTCACATTATCTATGTCAGAATTTCCCAAATACTTTTAATGTACAATTCCATTTTAACCTAAACAACTCAAACATGTCTAAAGTTAATTAATTATTTATTTAAAATTATTTTTTCCAAGAGTTATATATGACCTACCATAAATTAGAAATTGTGATATATTTTTTTTTGAGCTAATACAATACTAATATTTTTATTTCTGATAGCATCTTAAATTGTTGTTTTAATTCTCTTTGTCAACATAAATTTAGTTATTATTAACAACCTTTCCTCTGATATCTTTCTATAGTAGAACATAACCATGATCCAACATAAATTAATGTTCTGATCCTTTGTCAACATATACTCGTTCATAAATATCTGGTGTCATAAGTGTTGTAAATTATATCTTTTCAATAGTATAGTTACATTTCTGAGCCAATCCTAAATTAGTATTTTGATCCTTCCTGTTATCCAGTTCTTAGAAATGGAATGGGAGTTTTGAATAATATTTTTAGAATTTTGTAGAAAGTCATAAATCTGTCGCATGCCATCTCAACAGGGATGGTGCTAATGGTGGACCAGGCACCCTGTCAGGGCAAATTTTTGTACCTGGTTCAACTGTCTATTCAAATAGTAGATAAATAAAGATCTGTCAAAAATTTGAGAGGATCATCATTATGCCTCTGCCCTTTTGTACAGCAGTCGTGCCTTTGTCATGAAGACCCTGCCCTCCTCCCATCAGGCAGACGGTGCTCCCTGTTGGGCGGATTCTGATGCCACTTCTGCTTCTCAATAATAATTTTAAAAAATTGTAACCCTTTCCTCTCTCTCTTTTTTTTTTTTAATAAAGGGAGGTATAATTTTTAAAGTGCTTGCATAAGAACTCAGTCAGCAATGTTGATTCTATTATTCCTTTCCTATCTGTGCAATATTTTACATGCATACATAGCACCTAAATTTGTCCTTGTTTTGCAGTGAATCTTATTTCTCAGATTACCGAGATTCTGTTAATATTTTTATAATCCCGGTATTATTTAAGGTTTAGTTATTAAGAAAATCTTTTGGTTATCTTTTAAAAATCCTTATGATTATCTTTTAAAGTTTCTTATTTTTTCCTTTCTTTTTCAATAGCATTGCCATTTATTAAAAATGCAGATGAGCATCCTACTTATGCAGCATTCTTTTCCCGACAATGGCAGGACACAATGCTCCTTTCTCTTCATAATTTTATTAGTGTTGTATTTCAGAGTGCAGGTAAGAATGATTTTATTTTTAATAAAAGAAAATTTTTATTTTAATGCAATTTTACTTTTTAAATATGTGATTCTAGAATCGCATATTACAAAATTACCTGTCCTTATTTTTTACCAGTCCTTAATTCTGTTTTGTTGTTTCCATTTATTTGCTACGGTACTGTTCAGCAATGGATTCAGATACTATCACTTTTGGACGATTTTGCTCCGGAAAGGGGTGTCGGGCAACGAGTCGTATGAGCATGTTTCCAGAGTTCTTTGTTGGATCATGCTCAGTAAAATGTAAACATCACCCTTCCATTCTTCACTTTCCCCCTTATTTTCATGAAAATAACTCTGCCCAGCGCGTGCTCAAAAGCGCGGCAGATTTCCGAATCCATTGCTATACAATATATCCTGATTATTGGGTAATTTTTTTCCCTTCTTTTTTTGCAGCTATGCCAACTTTGCTGAGTTATGAAGAGGAGTTAATTAAGCTTCAACACCTGACTGAGGAAAATGAAATGTTAAAGAAAAAAGCAAGTTAATTTTTTTAAGCATCTACGGTATTCTTTAGTCACTCACATTTAAGATTTAAATTGAAAGAGTGTAAAAGAAATTGAATAGAAAAATACATAGAGCTAAAATTGTGTAGTTAAAAATATATTTTTTTTTTCATGTTTAAAATGACAGAAAAGAAGTTGCTTGAAGATAATTTTGTAAGGAATATTTTAAAAGTTAGATTATATGTTTCTTATCATTATTCAGTTATATTTTTGTACTTATTTTGTTATAACCACAACTACTTGTTGCCTTTTTGTCTTGCTGAATTTTCTTGGAGTGACGCAGTCTCATTTTGCCCTAGCTTCTTTCCTTACAATAGTTGCCTTTTTTAACCATCTCTCACACAACCACTACTATGTCTGCTTTCATTGTACTAGTGAAGCTACTAGGTTCCTGCTAGTGAAGCTATATGAAGTTTTTTTAAGTTAAAAAATTCTTGCCAGTGCCCATTTGAGATGATACAATTTATCATACTTCATTTATGTAGTTCAAAAACAAGCAAAGCAAACCTGTTCCTCTCCTGTTTAACATTGCGTACATAATTGTACTGTCTGTAGCATCTCAAATGGGCACTGGGCAGGATTTTGTAACTTAAAAAAAAAAAATCTTACAGCTTTGCTAACAGTGGGAGTGGGAACCTAATAACTTTGCTAGTCCATTGAAAGTAAGAATTCCATATGTAGCCCTAGTATTGCGGCAGAAGTGTGGGGGAAAGAATAAACCAAACTGTGCCAGTGTTCTGTTGAAAATGTACCCATTTTATTAAAAATGACTATTAATGAAAATAAACACAGTGAACGGAAATAGCAAATGTTATTACTTTTTTAACATGTTAGAACATGTTAAAAAAATTGTATTAACACTAGAAATTACTGTTAACCTATACAACATGCCATTTGATTTATTGGGAAAATGGATGTGCAATCAGTACTGCAGACCTGTCAACTCTTCCATTTTTGGCGGAAGTCTCCAGCTTTTTAACAATTTTTCCCAATTCTCACCGATTTCCTCTCTTTTTAGTATTTTCGAGAAATCAGAACAAATAAATAGTAATAATAATAAAAAAACAGTAAAAGAGCAGCAAAAAGAAAAATCCAGCGCTTGGCCACAACCACATTCTCCTCAAATTTCGAATGCATGACGTCATTCCGCTACAGGCTCTTCATTAGCTCTTTGTCATGGTATCGTGTCCAGGCTTGTTGACTAGTGACTATCAGCATTGATTTTCAGCGCATGTGCTGCTTTAACTATTTAGCATGCAAGAGAGGAAACGGGGAGAATTTGTCTCTTCTGCTGATCTTGTCATGTCGTGCTAAGGTTATTGTCAAAATATTTTTATTTTTTTTTTATGCTTGCATTTCTTTTCCCACTAGTCCAGATTTCGAATCAAAAGAATATGAAAAGAAAAACCAGACTGTATTTACCAAGGCCTATTCCGAGAAATATTCGTTTACTATTACTTCGAAAAAAGATAAATTGTATGCATTTTGTACCATTTGCACGTGTGATTTTTCAATTTCTTCTGGCAAAATTTGCAACAACTTCTTCTTTAAAGGAGTAAAAGTACATTATCATGTAATTTGTAAATAGGACTTATTTGTAAGTAGAACTCGACTGTAAATATGTCTTTTGTAAATGTGAAAAAAACTAACCAAGAAATATATATATGAAGGAATGTAAATCCATAAATTAAAGCTCTGAAGTACAATATATATATATATATAGGTAGATAAGTCAATAATTTATATTGGTAATACTGTCTAGTTATAAAATATGTATGGAAGAGTGAGGATTAAAAAAATAGGCTTAAAAAACTGATCATATTATTTTAAAACCCAGCTAAGCAATTTTTAATAATCAATACATTTTCATTTATTTTGTTAAAAAAATATAAAATTTTGAGAAAAATATACCCAAAATAAAAGATTGTCTCATTAGGCCCCCGTCAACCTTATTTGTACATGCGTTAAATAAAATAAATGTTGGGCCTGCTGTACAATTGTGATTGTGTATGTATTATTGAAAGTGCCTCCCTCTTTTTCAAACCTGGATGTTGACAGGTCTTGTTCTGAAAATCTTTCTTCATTTCTGATTCCACATTAACTAGTTTTATAAAATTCCTGTAAAAATTAAATTTTTAAATTAATTTTTAATATGTTAAATTTTGTTTTTAAGTATTATTGTAAGTAGTTTTTTAAAGTATTATGAAGTGTATTTGAATTTTTTTACTTTCTTGCTGATGAGCACAGTTCTTGCAAGAATTATTAGTGCTATTTTGAGCAGATATCTGTTTTTGATTATGATATCTTATTGAATATCTGTAACAATTTCATTATTTGAACAGTTGACTGCTCTTCAAGCTGGTGAAAACATTGACCTGCCGAAGTCGTCTCGAGATGCAGAGGGGTGTGGCCTGAGTACTCCATCTGAGTTGATGGATGACTTCTATGTCATTGCTCAGTAAGAAGTTTTGATTGCATTTTATTGCTGCATTCTAATTACAGGTAGGCTAACTGGGCTGATTTCAATGGCATGTAATTTTCAGACTAACTACTAAAAAACAAAATTATTTATGGATTGTGTTATGATCTCAAAGGTTCTATATTTCTTTTTCTTATTTTGAGGCTTCAAAGATATTTTTAAATCTTTTTTTATTATCATATTTAAGTAATTCTTTCAATTATGATGAATTGTTTTCACAAGCCAACATGGAACAGAAAATTCTCTCTATTTTAAGCAATGATTGTTTCACCTGTAATTAATACTAATGGTACTATGCAGTGATATACGAAATTTTTAATATATCTGTGCTGCTATTTCCATTCTTCACAAATAAATTCTATTTTGCCAATTATAATCAATATTACCTTAGTTTTTATGTTACTGTTATGCAGTGGTGACAGATCCATCGGGGCTACAGAACTGTAGCACACCTTAGAATTTTTAAAACTTTCTTTTTCTATTAGATTTTCTATTTCTTTACTGAGATTTTAATTCCAATTGCAGTTAAAAAAGTCATATGTTAATCACATCCTACCGAGGCAATTTGTTTGTGAAATTGCTATTGTGATTCGTTTATTTCGTTCTATCAATTAAAAGAACACTCAAAGCTGCTCCTTGCTGCTGCTCAGAATAGCTTAAATCTGTGCTTACAATCACTCCGTGTACATATCAAACTGGATAAAGAAATCCGGGGTTTTTTTTTCATTGCTCATATCCAGATTGCAGTGGCAGATGACTATCCCCAGTTTTAGGAAAAACCATAAGTAGGCACACTTCCAATGTCTTTCAGTTTCTTTCTCTTTGTCTGTCTTTTCATCCTCTCCTAAACTGTTTTCTTTGCCTTTATTTTTTTTTAACTATTTTGCTTCAGTTTTTACATAAGGAAAACATTTCGTGCTTGCTATGTACTGTTTATATGAGATGGTGGTGCAGAGTGTGGCAGCAGTTTTTACAATGATATAACAAGTAGCCACAATTTTGAGAAGACTAATTGATTTTATTATTAAATGCATTTAAAACTGATTAATGAACTCAACTGGAGTTCATAAAGAAAACATATCATAATAATGAATACTTAATCACATAATAATCATCATGATAATTCATTATATGACATCACTCTAATTCTGCTATGTATACTTATGCAGTAACTAAACATTCCCATCTTTGGAATGACATCATAATGAATCGAGAAATGTGGTTCAAATCTTCTTCTTCACCAAAAGCAGATAAATCGAAAATTATGCAAATGTGAAGAACAGAAATTGAAGTTTCGTCCAACAGTTTTAAATTTTTCTTGTTACAAATCGGTTGTTCGGACAGAGATTAATGTTTTCAAAGAAAAAAAATTTATTATTTTGGAATGCACTTTTAGGCAGATTAAATAGATGTTAAAAGCTGCACTTATTGAGTAGATTAAATAGATGTTAAAAGCTGCTCATTTAATACATTTCAAATGGAGAACACTTGAAACGTGATACTGAATACAAGAATTTTGGTTTAACAAAAGTGAAAAGGCTTTTTAAATATCTTTTGCAGGATTACTCATTTTTGAATCCCCAAACTGCCACTGTTATTATCTTAATTCACTGAATATATTAACTGTTAGCAATTAAAATTAATGTAATACTGTAAATGAAAATAACTTTCAGTACTGATGTGGAGTTTTCTAAAGTAACAAAATATATTATGTTCTTTGATAAAATCTAAAATCATTTATTTATTTATTTTGTTTGCTTAACAGTCACTTGTAAAAGTCACAAATTTTAATTTAGAGAAACTCCTCCTGAAAGTACTGGTCGTTCCATCAAATCTTTAATCAGGAATATAAGTGGAGGTCTTCCAACGTCTCCTGTTTTAAGTCGTCGTCCCACTGAGCCCCGGAAAATAGAAGAAAGTTCAGGTGTGTCTTTGATTTTACTATGTCTTATGAATATATTCAAATTTTCTATTCCCTTTGTTTAGTTGCAAGTATTAGTTGTTTAAATTTTAACTATGAAAAACACAAATGTTTATTCATTTTAATAATTTTAATTTTTTTATAAAACATTTGATTGAATTTTTAAAAAAATGCTTAACTTATGTACACTGAAAGCCATTTGGCACTAAAATATTAGAGTTTAACTTGTTGAATTAAATGTAATTACATTTTTGGCTTATGTCCGCTGAATAATTTACTTTTTTTAAAATAAATCTTTATAAAGTTAGGATTTTTTAAGTAATTTTTCTCTTATGCAGTGTTATTAAACCCAGTAAGGGAGTTTGTGTATTTCTGACTATTAAGTTTGAATTGGTGACATTGCACCTATCTTACTATTGAGTTTTGAAATGGAGATGTATGAAAATTTTCATTATTATAGTATTTTTTTTTTTAACTATAGGTTCTTTGAAATCAACCAAGGCAAAACCCAGATCACCCAGTGTGCCACCTCAGTCTTCTCTCTCAGTATTTGAGTCTTCTCGCTCCAAGAAAGATTCTCCAGAAACCATGAGATCTGTTTCACATGATGTAAATTATTTTTCTGTTTGTGCTTACATTTTGTTTTAAGAGAAATTGATCACAAACAAAATATTTTTATCTGTTCAGCATCGTTTCTATAACTTTTAAAGCATTATGAATAAAGAAAATTATATCACCTAAATTATTAAATAATAGTATTAAAAACAATATAAAAAGATGTAGGTATTTTTTTTCTATGTGAGAGCTAATACAGAAAATAAAGTTTTGGATATGAATGTGACTGATTAACACATGTGCTAATGTTCTGAACAGTTCAGTTTTTGAACTGCAAATCATTGTCCAAAAAAAATTGATTGGCATGCATGTTGCCCGCCACTCAGAATTGAGAATATAAATAATGAAATAATAATAATGAAGAGTTAATTATCCGATGGCATTTTTTATTGAAAAATCTGGAAACTCATTTGATCAATATATATATATGTAATATCTTCAATTTTAACGTGTGTGTAGGGGTATTTTCAAAAATAATCCATGGGCATTTCATGTAAGATGTTCTTTATGCAAGCACCGCAAAGGTGTTTAGATCATTTTAGCATCTGAGATCATATTTACGAGTCCACGCCGTGATCATTCTTGCAGACAACACCGGGCGTGCGCTGTTGCTGCAGTTAAAATCAGAGATAAAAGGGGCAGTTAACAATGTGCAGAGAGGTTATATCCTGGAAAACAGGTATACCCTTGAAAAAACTCGTGACTCAAAGTGAAAGTAGAAGTGCTCTTCTTACGATGGAAGTAGAAGTAATTAAAAATGAAGTATCTTTAAAAATAATTAAAGTTAGAAAAATTAGTTTATCATATATATATAACATCGTTCATTAGTTGAGGTGTAAACAATCATCTTCAATAAAAAAGTAGTTGTTGATCTAACTTCTATTTATTCATTTTAAAGATGAGAATGCAGGTTATTTTAAATAGGTAATGTAATCACAATTTAAAAAACATCCATGACCAGAATTAAAGAAGTAACGTGCTTAGTGGCACATCTTAGCAAGCAGGTTACATGTTTAGAAAGAGAGCGTTAACAATTCTTGGAGAGCTTAAATACTTGGGAGAAGGGGACTTGCCAAAGAAAACTCGTATCTCTGGAAGTTAAAGTAGAAGTGTGGTTCTCTAAGACTGAAGTAGAAGCAATTAAAATTGAAGTGACATTAAAAACAATGAATTTAAAGAAAGTTTAAAAGTTAAATCATTACATATATATATATAATCATGAATGTATTGTAATTGAAGTAGTGGGGAACTGTTGGCAATACTGGAAGAATAAATGGATGAAAGGATCATTCACTATTAATTAGCTATGATTCATAAATTTACAGAAAAGCCTGCATACACTAATATAAATTCTGATGCAAACACCGAGATGTTTTTTTTTCTTCTTAGGCTAATTTACATAGTGCCTATTTAGTATGCAGAATGGATGCTGTACTTGGATTTTAACACATGAAATATTAATTTTCTAAATTAATAGATACTGTTTAATGGAATGAAGAATTATGTGCACATTTATACAAGGACAAGAGATTTTATCTTCAATAGCAATTACAGTCAACTTGCAGGTTATCTAAGTCCACAAAATAATTGGCTGTTTGATTAGTCAATCCATCTTTTAGCTGCCTCATTTAAATCCTCTTATTTGGGTCATTGCCTTTTCTTTTTAGAATTGCTAAGTGGCCATCTGCACAATCTTGAGTTCAGTCTTAATCTCTGGTTGCCTTCCTCTTCAGCACTCACTGACTGTGTATCTCTTGTATTGTTCCTTTGCATTCTGATGCATCTACCAAAATGCCAGGACCTCTGTCTGGTGGTTGCTTCCCACAGTAGTCTTTGAAATTTTCCTAAATACAAAATTTGAAATGTTTATTTCAGAAGTGACTAAAAGATTTTTTATTATGAGTTTCTAAAAAAGATGGTTATCTCAAATCAATCAGTATGTTTTTATCCTTTTTTGATGACAGCAAAATGTCTAGTTGCATATATAACCATAAATACATGATTGTGTTATAATCCTCTGACATTTATAATAAAAATGTCCTTCATTGCCATTTAAACATTTTTCATAAAATTTACTACATTCTTTAATTAGAACATTAATTTGTAGGAAGGACATTCAATTCAGGGCAAGTTGGAGAAAAAAATGAAATCGCAGCCTGCACGATCAACATCTGTACAACCTGTAATACAATCCAGTGAGTTTTAGGAAATTATTATATCATTCATATTTATATGAAATAGCTGGAGATAAATATTTTTAAAAAATAATTCTGAGAAATTATGATTTGAATTCCATTTCCCATAGCTGAAATTTGATAATTCTCACTCAGTTTAGAATATCATAATTCATAATATTACTGTGCCTTATATAAATATTTTTTCCAATACTATTGATAAAGTTTGCTTCTACAATTATTTTTATAACCCTTAAAAATGCATGTAAACTAAATATCTTAACAATTTGCATACTTTTCTAACAAATTCAATTCAGAAAATTTGCTAGGTTCATAAAAGTTAGATGCATTAATATTGAAAATTAATTTTCATCAATTAAATATAGGTGATAGTTTTCATTTCAATTACTGTTGTAAAGTTTCAAATCACTTTATGTATATATTTCATTAATGTTTTAAATTTCTAAAATTTGGTCTTTTCTTCAGAAACAAATGTTTTTTATTCAGTTTCTTGGAAAAATTTCATGAAAACATATTATTTTTTGGTATTACTGAATAAGTATCACACAAGAGATTTAAAAGAAATTTTTATGTGGAAAGTTCCATATTTTATTTTAAAAGATTTTATTGAATTAATGTATATCAAAGAATAAATTGCATTGTTTTAAACATAAATTCATTCATTTTAAAATTATTTATTTGAATGTAAGTTAGATAATATTGATTAAATGTCATAGACTTCTAACCAAAGTTGGTAATAACTTTTTACTTAATGAATACAAAGATATTTGTAGAATCTTGATTTTTTTTTTTTTTCAAAATAGTTTTAAACAAAGGTACTAATTGATGCCTGTCAAAATAAGAATGGCTTCTTTTCAAATAATTTTTATTCCATAAACTTAAAAGACAGGCAATGAACTGAAATATTTTTAAGCGTTCGTGAAATATTTAAAATAAAGTTCTATTTTAAACAAACCATAATATTAGGTTTTGAAATTCGAAATGAAACTGTCAGTTTTGAATAAAAGGAAAATGTACTTAATATTTCATTTTTTTATTTAAAATTATTTTTTAATTTAATGTTTTTTTAATTGTTACTCTTTTTATTACATTTTTCATAACTATACTGTGTTGAGATGGTACATGTTAAAAGAAGTAT
Source organism: Araneus ventricosus (assembly GCA_013235015.1). Lineage (NCBI taxonomy): Eukaryota > Metazoa > Arthropoda > Arachnida > Araneae > Araneidae > Araneus > Araneus ventricosus. Next base: position 32,230 of record BGPR01015288.1, read on the forward strand.
TAAAGAATTTTTTTATATTATATTACATTGTTTTCATGCTGAGATATCTAAAAGCAATTTATGAAACTGCTGTAGAACATGCCAAATTTTTTTACTTTTGCTGTATTCGGAATATCAGCCAATAAGGAATGTTTTGGGGGGTAAAAAGTTGTGAATTTTATGAATAATATCGAAAAGGTATTAATTTTTCAGTTCATAAGTATAGTTTTAATTTAGAAAAAGTGTTTTAAAACTCTTCTTTCTATATAATAAAGAAAATCTAAATTTTTTTTAAAAAAAGAAAAGAAAACAGGAATGTTTAGAACATGACTTTTGTTATTTTTTTTTAATATAGAGATTTATCTCTGCAGAGTGAATGCTTTCATCCAAACCAAAATAATTCTTCTTCAGGGAAATGTTAAATGAGAGTTTAACTTTCTTCTTCCCGAACTTGAAAAGGTTTAGTAAGAGTAACACAGTTTAATTTTTGTCTTTATGAAAAGTGGAGAAAGAATATTTTGATAATTCTCTGTTGTAATGTGAGTTATTATTTTTAGAGCATATGACCTGTGCTCAATTGAAGTAATTGCAACCTTTTTCATTTTAAATTTTTGGTTCATTTGCTTTTTAAAGATCTACACACATTCAACACACATATCTTTTGTTTAAAATACTAAATAAACCAACATCAATCTGAAGACCTATAACTTTTTAAATGTATTATGCGAGGTAACTGAATATTGTTCATTATTGCACTAGCATAAATATAAAAAAATTGTGTTATACATTAAATTGAAATTTGAAAAAATATGAATAGTGTATTGAGACATAAATTTGTAACCGTAAAACAAAACTTGAATACTTTATTATAATTTTGCTGTATTTGTATTTTTTTCCCCCTTTATCTTTGTAGTGAAAGAAGAAGCAATGAGTGGTTTCATTATCCTTAGTCGTGTAAGTCTACAACTTTCTCATTTTTTAGAGGGATATTCATATGCTATTAATCAATATTTAGAGGCATTTGTTTAGTGTATTAATTATATTAAATCAAATGAATTACTGTTCTCAGTATAATAACACACATTATTATATTTTTAATATTAACAATTTTTTCCTATATTCTGTTTTACAGGAAAAGTATTCAGAACACAATTCGTTGATAACTCACTGCAAGTTTAACTGTTCTGGGACAGCTGTTGCTAGTTCTGATATGGATGGTGTTATTAAGTAAGGATATTTTAGCCATTGTATTCTAGTTCTGTTATCCGATCTTGATTCTGCATCTTTATATTAACCAAAATATTTTGGAGAACTTGAAACATTTATGGCAGTTGCAATATTTTCATGCAAATTGTAAAGCAGAAAAACTGTCGCAATTGACATGGGTAATGAAGAAGCTTAATTAAACCATAAGGAGAAAAACAAAGAAAGAAATGATATTGGCCATTAGTTAAAAATTAAAATTGATAATTTTTTATTTGGTTTTACATAGAAAAACTGAAAATTCTATGAATTAATCTCTTTTATTTTTTTAAAATTAAGTTATTAAAGTGTACTAAAAATATGAATTATTATTGTATTTTACAGAAATTATTTCATATACTCTTCTTGCAGCTTTTGCTGATTATTTTTTTAAATTTGTCTTTCAGAATATGGAATGCAATTCCATCTATATCAACTTTATCTACAATAATGTCTAAAACAAGTGTCCTGTCATTGGATTGGGATCGCAAACGAGAACGTTTGGTTAGTATATTAAATGTTGCATGTTTGATATTTAATATTACTTTTTAATTTTAATATTATGAAAATTTATAGCATTTTTGTTTGTAGTAATCACTGAAAATGCAAAAATATTGTTTTAAGAAAAGTTAATTATTTATAAAAAAAAATCCATTTATTAAACTGAATTATTTCTTACATGTATAAAGTCTCAAAAAATATCTCTGGCTGTATGATTTGAGTTGAACTCTCTCTATAGTAAAGAGATGGTCTGAAGTAGTTTTGGCACATTCCTAATGCTTTGAAATAATTCAGCATTCTAGCTACACAACAAATTAGCCGCATTCGGCGACCAGCTCTTTTACTGGGAATATAGTTTTGATTGAATCTCTTATGTATAATTTGATATTTATGGTTCCCTTAACAAAGTCATTTTAAATTTCAAATTGCGATACATTTAACCCATGTTCTGTCAGTAGCCTTGCACCTATTCTGTTCGTTGTCTGCATGAATGTCCCTAATGGAGTTGAGTAGCTGTGTCGTGTAGCATACAATTGCACGTTGTTGGCATCAATTTCACTCTCCTATTCCTCTTGCAAAATATGCATTTGATTTCATCATTAAAATGGTGCTGCACATTTTACTTCCAGCAGCATGTTAACTGGATGAAAATATGCTGATTAAAACATATCATTAAACATTAAGATATTATGTTAGCTTTCAACAATGGAAAAGAAACACTCAAATAAATATTTGTTTAAACGATGAAAATAGTTTGAAATGTGTTGCAGCAATAAAAAGTATTGTAAATTATGCATAAAAATATTTTTAAAAGTTCATTAAAATTAGAAAAAAATTGTACAGCAATTTAGTTCATATCATTGAAAAGGTAATTTTTTGCCCTTTCAGATGGTGTAAAAATGATTTTTGTGCTGTAATATATTCGGAAGTTATTGAGGAAAATTTTATAAAATTTGCGAAAATTTTGCATAATTTTTAATTATTTGAAATTTCAAAAAATGGGCTCTGAGGTGCACACTCCCACCCTTCAAAGTATGTTTATGCCAAATTTTGTAGGTCTAGGTCCAGCGGTTTTGCCTGTAGAGTGCCAACACACATTCTCCTTTAGTATTAGTAGAGATAATGGCTTGTTTGATAGAAATAAAATGAATTGTTATACTGTATACTTTTTATTTAACAATAAAATCGAATATCAAGTTAGAAGATTCTGTGGTCTTTAAGATTTTTGCTGTGAATTCACTTTTTCAGATTTCTAACTTTTAGTAAGAATATCAAATCTAATGTCTTTGTAAAATTAAGGATATGTACTATATCATAAGGGTAATGGCATGATTAGAGGGAAAGATGTCTATTGCAGCTGCTTTGTGTAGTGCTGTTTCAGTGGGATGTAAGAATTCCGTTTTTATCATTTTGAAATTTTTGCATGTGTGTGGGGAGATCCAGCGCAGCATCTAATTACTTGAATGTTGAAACTTCTATAGTCAGTGGCAATTCAAGAACAATATGCCAGCAATTGCACTTCATGTCATCGCACCTTGATAAATGAACTTAAATACAGTAAAAGCTTAACTAACTGGCATGCTCGGGAAACGCCGATTTCCGGAAACCTCAAAAGTCCGGATAGTTGAGTGTGACAAGAAAAATGGAGGGGGGAGGGGGGGGTAGCCTTTTAAGATTTTTTCGGCCAAACAATTTGTTTGTCATTTTGAAATATGCATTAAATATAATTTTAAAGAATACTTCTGTATCTTCCATAACATCGTATTTGCAAAACATATTCTGTAGCCGAATTTTTACCGTAAATATATAGATTGTAAAAATAGCTGACAAACTGAAAAAGAATCTGAAAAAGAACTGTTAAATTCAGCAAGCATAATAAAACTCTTTTAAGTGATCATAAACAAATCCCAGATTGGATATCAAAACTAATTATCTTTTAAAAAATCGCAAGGGTTATTGTGCAATATACACGCCTCCAATTCTCCCGCACATGATATTACATAATCAGAATCAACATATGCCTGTATTTTGAGAGCAAATAAATAAAGGAAAAGAAAGAGACTTACCAATTGGGAGTAA
>BGPR01015289.1:0-28072 GCA_013235015.1 Araneus ventricosus
CCTCTTTGAAATTTCAAATTGAGATGGATGGTGTTGCTTGTTAAACGACGATTTATTCTTTCCCTCAAAGGTAGTCATGGCATATTATTATTGCTCTTATTTGCAGAAACAATTCGCGGCAAATCATCAGGAAATATCAGAGCTTTCCTTAAATATTTGTCTATTTCGCATAGCGAAAAGAGAATGTGTTGATTGTTTTGATTGCAAACGTAGACATAAACCAGAAAACAGCCTCACGTCGTAAAGAGGAAAAGCTTTTATGTTTATTTAAAAAGGATTTAGGAAAATTCTGGAACTTATTTAATTTAAAATTTTATCATGTTCCTAAAAAAGTTTTTAAAAAATTCCTCCTTGCTCAAATTAGAATTTTTTCCTTCTTAAAATATGAGATTATGCATATAATGTAAATAATAATTATGTCTAAGAGAATTAGGAAAATGGCAAAAACAACCAAAGCAATTATTTCTTTAAATTTCAAAACTATGTTTTTTCTTTCAGATTTCAGCTGACAAAGAAGTGAAAAAAATTTAATTATGCTCTCATTTTTTACCAGCATTCCCCAGAATGGTTTTTTTTAAAAAAATTTAACCACGGTGGTCTGGTGGGAAAGTTTTGGCTTCGGGACGTGAGGGTTCAAGCTACGACATCTGATCCAACAAAAGTCCGCCGGTGTCATATCACGTCCATCCGATATAGCGTGAAAGTCTGAAAAGGGGGTTACCAGCTCTGGTGTTTACGGCTGAAAATTACAAGGCCCGTCCCAAATTAGCCCTCGAAATGTTTCTAAATTGAATGTTAATGAAACTAAACTAAATTTGGAATTTATTCTCATTTTGTGAGATATCTATTGCTTGCATAAAATTTAGTTATTTGCTAATTCTTCCACGTACAATATTGTTACAATCTTTTTTCGAAGTGTATCCGAAGGAAGTATTAGGAAGACCGTAATATACGAAGGTTTATACATGGTTTAATACACGGAGGAAGAATGCCTTCGTGTATCAAAAGTTCAGGTCGGTTATTTGAGAAGAAGCAGAAATGTAACTTTACTAAAAGAAGCGACGAAAATTTATTTTATGAGAAATAAATATTATTTCTCATAAAATAAATCTATACGATGAAATTCCTGTACCTTTTCCAAAGTTCTTTACTTTACATTTTTCTTTACTTGAACTACTTCTTATTCCGCTCCTTCGTTAGTTAACGAGTAGAATTAAATCTACATCGTTATCGAATTGCCAGATAGCGCTCCCCGCAAATACCAGCGTCACTGGCTGTTGTATATAAATTATTGAGTTCATTTCGGGTTTGAATTAAAGAAGAAAAAAGTAAAGCTCTTATATATATTAAATGTTTTCTATTTAAGGGCATTTCAAACAGTTTCAGTTAATAACATTTTGAACTCCCGATAACTTACACATGAGATCTATAGGTCACACCCAAAATACCCAGTCAGTATTCGATCTCATGCAAAGTGTTGGGAAGGATTTAAGCCGTTATTTCTCCAGTTATCTTAGTGATTCTGAGTTTTAGGTCATTAACCCATTATCTGCCATTGTCCCTTCTTTGGGACGATAGTTTTATAATTATTTTCACCTAAATAGTGCAATTTTTATCTTTGATTGTTACATCTGAATGTTGAGTTGACTTCGATAAAAGGTACAAATACAATAAAAATCACTTTTCTAATTAAAAAGATAATTAATTCTAATTAAAATTTAATTAATGAGTTTAATTAAAAATTTCGGAATCAGCCTTTTCTTTCATATTTCATTCATGTCACGTTAATGTAATTTTTTGTTGAAAAACTGAAATAATAGAGTTTTACTGAAGTAATATAGCGAACTTTTATGCATGTATATCGCCTTTAATAAGCACCAAAGAAAATAAAGGAGGTAATATAGGGTGATCGTACAGCCAAGGAATCGTTCCTTCTTGACCAATCCAATTTTCTGGAAGTTTTCTCTGCTGCCCAATTTCCAGAAATGGAGCTGCAATGCCGTTACCAAAAAACTGCTAGAACTACTTTCTCACTGAAAACCCAACAGCAATCCCTCCATTATTGTATTCTTCTTTTATTTATTTTGAAATGTGCTGAATAATTTAAAACCAGTCTGTGTTTTCCACATGTTTAAAAATGCATATAAAGTTTTAATATAAAGAAATACTTAAAAAAACAGGAAAACTATTGAAAACAAGCATCTATGCAAAAACAAAGAAATTCTCAATAAAGTCTTCCACCCGAATCACTTAAGGAAATCCATAACCCAAATACCAAAAGAACGGCACCTTTCTTAACTTTCTGTAACTTTCAAACACTTCCAGCATACCAATGAGGCCCTCACAAACGATACTTTCTTTTCCATAAGCCGGCTGATTCCCTCCCATTGATTTCTCCAGACTCGATGAAAGAATGCCAGGGCTAACCTAATAGAGCAGTTGATAAAGGCCCTGAATTAGTCCCATTTGTAACGGCGGACTTGTGCAGATAACATGATGAGCCGTTCCAATCGATGACTGGCTTTCTGGAAGTCGCAGATAACGGGAAAGGACAAATCCTCCTAAAATAAATTCGTTACCTATGTTTGAGAAATGGACGGTTGTTATAAAAAGCATTATTTCTTCGCGTAATTGGAGGTTGGGAGTGGGTGGAGTATTTCTTTATTGATGGGATTGCTCATCGGACTGCTACAAATTGCGACACGCACGATCTTGTATCGACATGATGAGAAATTGAATATCGCTTGTATGGAAAAACAGAAGACGGTGCTCGATTATCAATAAAACAAAATTCAGTTTCTGATCGAGGAATGATTGTGCGATAATTCTCTTTCTATATTTCGTTTTGACAGATGGGTTACGATAAGAGATGATTTATTAATAAAAAAGGATATCTATGATCAGTTGTTTAAGTCAATCAGTTGTTCATCAGTTTCAGCCATCAATTGTTTAAGTCAAGTTTTCAGAAATGATTTCGAAGGGTTATTTAGAGAATATCAATAATTTATAGAGTCAAATATATTTCTAAGATCAGCTATATGAAGAGTCTAGTATTTCTATAAAATTTAAGTTCGTTTCACTCAAATATATAAGAAGTTTGCTTTTATTTTAAAATAAAGGTTGAACACTGCTATCAATATTCACTTTTTCGTATATGAAGTTTACAAAGAGAAAGTTTTGTAACCGTCGAAAAATGTCACCATGAGATTTTGATGAATCTCCAAGTTTTAGAACTCTCCGAGTTCAAATAAAATAAATGAAATTATGTCCGTCTGCCTGTGAACACAATAACTAATATAATAATTCAACTATTAGCTTATACAATATTTATATTTTACTTAATGGTCATATGTAAAGATGCTTACAGTATAAACATTACTGATGATAATTATGAATTATTGCTGAAGTGATTTAGTTTGTCTCCATTCAGTCATGCAGTTTAGATCTTGAGCTAAGCACAGACCATTTTGCTGAAAATTATTATAATTTTTTTTGTTATCAAATCTTTTCATTTACGAAATCCTCTGTGATCTCAACATCGCTGCCTAATTAAACAAAGGGATAAATAAACAGGCACTCGCTTCCCCTGGGGGTATAGAAATGTTGGGGATCATGTTACCTTCCACCAGTGATAATACGTACCTCCTTCGGGAGGGGTCGGGCCGTGGCCTGGTGATAGGTTATTAGGACTCCCGCCTCAGTACTCGGGCTATTGCTGTCATTCAGAGGCATCGTATGCTCCGTTAATGTTACACACGATTTTCTTTTTTGACCTTTAAATCAAAGGCATATAAAATTTCGAATTACCTTTTTAAAGTGAAGTTTCTGGTGGAAAAACAGAAAAGCGCTTTGCAGAGTTTTCAAGTCATTTGAAAATAGGAACTGTAGTTCTTTTGTAGTTCTTTCCATGAAAATACCTATTCTTGCTTTCTCTCATTAGCAACAGAAAGGTATTAAATCATTGATGCAGTATCCTTGCACCATTAAGGGAGTGTTTCTAGAATTGAGAGAGCTGCTATGAGCATAATTAGCTGAAGCATTAGATAGTTGTAGTCCAGGTGTCATTTATTTCTGGCTGTTCTGTATAATGATCAAAGTGACCACAAATGTCTTGAAATAGCCAGGTCACTCCCGGATTTCAACTGTTTAACTGGGATTGAAAACGTGTCCTGGATTTGTCCCATGCGCATAGTGTTTCTTTCAAACCTCGTTGCAGATAAAGGGCAAACAGAATCGAAGGGAACCATCGAAAGCCAGCATTGAATTAATTTCCCGGATAGCCACTGATTTTACTTATAAATAAATAGCTTATGTTAGTAATGAAAAATCATATTTGATTTTTTTAAAAATTAGATAAATTAATTTTTAATAAAAGTTAATACAGCTCTCAAATTTTGCTGCAGATACAAAATAATCAGATGCCTTAGATTCTGTGATTTTCTATTGACCTTGATTAAAAAAGTATCGAGAGAATAAGAATAAATCCTTCCTTTTAGTTCTAATAATTAATTTTTATTCGTTTGTTTTTCGAATTTTTCTCTATTCTACCATTCTTATTTCGAGAATTTATTTCTTTATACTAAAATCCGTTTTACCATGTTAAATTAGGAACCACTGCCATGCGTATAGTGTTTCTTTCAAACCTCGTTGCAGATAAAGGGCAAACAGAATCGAAGGGAACCATCGAAAGCCAGCATTGAAAATGCTTTATTGACCGGTTCTCAGAGCTTTCTTCCATCATGTTTCAAACTTTTCGAATGCTGCAACATCCGGCAACACAAACTCGATGGACGTGATCTGAAAATGAAGTTTACTTGGATTGCCAATTCTTCCTTTCTGGTTAAAAAAAAAGTTGCATTCATGAAAACCCGCCCCTAGGATGGCTTCATTTTGGAGTTTCTCTCAGAAAAATGTCTACCTCAATTTTATGAAGCAATCCGCGAGCGCTCCCTTTTTCTTTAAGGGTTTCTACGCCAGATGCATATCTCTGCTGCCATGCATAAATGAAAAGGGTTTTAGCGTAGTTGACTTCGTTTCTCTTGGATACATTTTAGATACAAGTTTCAGTCTAAGAAAAGTTTGCGAAACATATAAAATTTTAGTCCACATTTTTCTTAAGGAATCTTGTGTGAAAGTGCAGTCGCTATGAATATATTAAACATATTTCTATAAATTATAAAAAATTTAAAAATACCATAATAATTTCGTTTTTAAGCGCAGGAAATTTTGTTCAAAGCTTCCGTACTTTTTGAGAGAGAGTTGCACTAAGTTTATATATTATCTGACTTCAAAAACTAGCGACATCACAGTAGGGATCATTTTTGCATTGTATGAAAATTACTCGCTACAGTATCCATAAACGAATGAATTACTTCGTCCAGCCTAGGCATGAGGATAGCCTGAGCGACCCGGCCGCATATAGGTATTCTGTACTCGAGTAGAGCACCATTGTAACTTTGGAGGGCTCTGATTGGACAAGCGAATCTGACGTCACTCTTCGGCACATCGCATCAACAGTGAGACACGTGTATCTTGTTTATAGTTCATAAAACTCTAAATACTAATTTTTTCTACTAGACATTGCCTTAGAATTGTTTTCAAAAGGGGAATCTTTCTTCTTAATTTAATGTCGTTAGATTTACTTCATTATTGCTTCATTCAGATCTGAAACATTAAAATTCACATTTTAATAATTAACTTAAACCGTGATAAATATAAGTATTGAAATAATGCCTGATATAGGATTACAAATTACAACATACATCCTCTAAAAGATAATGATTTGAAATAATTATTGCTACTTTCCAGCACACAAGCCTTGTTCCAGATGGTCTAGAAGATCCCATTTCGTGTCCGATGTTCTTCCATATTCTTCTATCCATGAATACACATCGGAAACACTTTTAAGGTTGCTTCGAACGATGGTTTCATCTTCAACGATTTTAACAACTTCGTTTATAAAAGAAGAGAGAAGATTGGAATTCTGAATAGCCATGGCGTATTACACAAAGAATATTTCGCTATCGCTAGTTGAAAGATTCAGTCAGGGCGTGGTCAGAGGTAAACAAAAAAAAGCAAAGCATAGCTACGTCAGATTCGCTTGTCCAATCCGAGCCCTCCAAAGTTACAATGGTGCTCTGCTCGAGTACAGTATGCCTATATGCGACCGGCCGCCGCGATAATTAATAGGGCACTGTGGCTCTCGCATAATAGCCTTTATTACGAGCGGCTAATGCGACGACCCCTCAGACAGAGGTACGACCCGTCATCGGCGGGTGGTAATTCAACCCCCACCATTACAATATCCCACCGGGAAGCGAGACTCTGCTTACTTATACAGCAGGTTCTCACCCCCATATCTGAGGTGCCCACTCAAATGGGAATTACTCGCTACAGTAAGAAGGCATATGCTTAAAAAAATGAAATATTCCTATTACAAGCGTGAATGTCAAAACATTGTGATAAAATAGCGGAAATACAATAGAAAATCGAAAATTATAAGTAGTTCAGTTCATTTCACAAACTAAAGATATAATATGATCAGATATCTAAAAAACGCTCATATTTTTTTTTATTTCTAATGTTTTTGTCTTATAAAGAAAATATATAATTATTGGTGCCGTTGAAATACCATTAATGAGATAGCATTACTGCATAGCAATAATAGACTTCATTTCCAGCAGTCGATTCCAGGTTCGAAACCAGACTCCACTGAAGATCCGTCATGTATTCGGCCTGTTGCACATTAAATCGTACGCAGGGGTCAAACGTCCTCCCGTTAATGTGGTGCGGAAGTTTAGAATCATCCTCGACATCTGACCGCGGCTTAAAATTACAAGGTCCGTCCCATAGTAGCCTCCGTGTTGCTTCAAAATGGGACGTTAATATAACTAAACTAAACTGATTACAAATGGTTGTAACTTTCTTGTATGTTAGGTAACGCGCACTTGAAGCGCCAGCTACAACTCAATCAAACAAATTATTCACTACGAGAATAGATCTGATTGGGAGCAGACACCTCTCACCTTCAGCAAGAATTAATAATCCAACTATGCAACATCAACCACTCGTCTTAGCAGTGGTCATTTTCCTATAAAATAGCACCCGCCCCAGCGGTGGTCAACCTTTGGAACTATGTATCTAACTATCTGCCCTTGCAGTGTGGTCATCTCATACAGTGGATTAATATATCTATTATCCGCTCTTGCGGAATGGTCATGTTGTAATCACCCGTCCCAAGCTGAAGTGAAGATACCCATCTAGTGGTACCAGTTATTTTATATTTAATATATTGCGCTTTTAATAAACATCTATTTCTATAACATCGACGATTTTATTGACTCAACATTGTAAATAACGATAGGAAGAAAAGATTTGAACACAATATACCGAAGGAAGTTTTAATTCTTTTTGCGTACATAGAAATTACGCAATGTGACTATCCTTGGTCACACGGGCAACATCCAAGCGGTAATCCATTTCACGCGTCAATTATGTAAGGTGATTGATGCTAGTGCATTCTACGTGTATCTTTTAACTCCTTCTTTTATCAGTCCTGGCCTTTGAGATGTACGTGCAGAAACTAGAATCAATAGGAAAATTAATTCATTTCATGGAGCTACGCCAAAAACTTCACGTTTTCTTTGCCTACGACAATGAACGAATTGTCCGTTTCAATCCCACTTGAAGAATGCTTTACATGAACATTCATACATAAAGCAATTATTATGTAATCAAATAAAACTTTAAGCTCGCTTCTGTATTACACTAAAAGTTTTTCTTCGTATCATTGCTTATAAGGAAGGTGCAGACGTCTGCAATCAGGGCGATCATTTTGAATTACTCTGTAATTAGATTCGTTTGGCGTGCCAGCTGCGTTTGGCATCTGGGCGAGGTGACGAAATGAATGATGCCAAAGATTGTCAGTTTTTAGTCAGGTCAATTATGGAACTCGTAAAGATGCCTATATGGCTCCTGAGCAAAGGGCTCATTGTTTTAAGTTATAAAGTTGATTCCTGAGAAGTTCCTATCAATAAAGATATTTCAGCTACAGTCCACAAGTCATTATAGATTCACGGACAGATTCCAAACTTCACGCCCTTCTTTCAATGCGAGACATCAACAGAAACTTACCTTTCACTGTCTCATAAATATTTTTTTTATTGATTATTACCGCGATCGATTATTTATACCGTACCTCTGAAACGAGTACGAACGGGGATTAACACACCCTGGAAAAAACTACTGTTTTAAAATATTATCTTTTTTATTGTATATAAGTCTATTTGCTTTTCAACTTTTGATTATCACTAGGCTGATATTCGCCAATACAAGATTAGATGTAAGAAAATTAAAAGTTTTAAAAGAGACATAAAGTGAAGTTGTAATATGATTGTTAAAAAAAATTCCAGAATACCCATGACTATAAAAAATTTTTGGAAATAAATTTTCATGATACAAAGTGTTCATATATTCTCAAACTTAAAAATATACTGTAATTCTTTTCAGAATTCAGAATGTTTCTTTATTTTGTTCGGATTACGTAGGAAAGAACCTGATACACCAACGTATTGCTCTTTCTTTCCTCTTTTTGTGATATTATTTACTTGTAGGAACAAAATACTGTTGAAATATTCCACTGCTTCATGCAAATGAATGTTTTCTGCTTCTATTTTCTCCTCCTCTTTACAATGGCTATTTTGGAAATCATGAAACACATCTTTGTGGCGAATATATTTCAATAATAAATCAGTAAAAATCGAAAAAAAGCATCCTTTTGAAGAACTTGATTTACTTTTGTAAAAGCTTCGCTGATTAATACACTCAGATCTGAAAGTCCCAAACATTTTCTTTTGCTGCACTGCTTTTATTTAATAGATAATCGGAAGCTTGAAAACTTTATTTTGAAAATAATTTCTGTTATACATTATGCGGACCGACTAAACAACAGTCCATCTGAACTAGACTTATATATCTGGTTAGATGGAAATGAATTGTAAGGATTTATACTAAGTCTAAGACAATTAGCATCTGTTCTTCACCTCAGTTTTTAACCTTCCAGTAGTCGCGCGTATGTAGGAGATACTTATATTGAGCACCGTATTACATACTTATATCACTCTTTTATAAGTTTAAGTGCAATTTTCATTTATATAATCTTTATTTATTATGGAGCTAATAAATACAGATTGTATAAACAAAAGTTTATTTTTTAAAAGTTTATTAAGTTTTAAAAGTTTATAAAGTTTTAGAGGTTTATTATAAACAAAAGTTATTTATTTTTGTAAAATAACACGATAAAAACATGCAATGCAATGCACGATTAAGTACGTCGTACATGAGTGCAATCACTGAGGGGTTAAAGGTTTAGCCATTTTTTTCGAATGCGAATTATTTACACAAGTATCACCTTTATGGATGTTAATAAAATTACAATTAATTGTCTGCTTTTATCATCATTAACAAACTAATGAAATGTCATTTACTGCGACCGGCTTGTTTAGACAAATTGTGAATGGAGTAAATGAATTTGAATAAATAAATAATATGATGTACGATTATAAGTATCCCCTGTATACCTGCGCCAGATCGATGATTAAGTAAAAACGAGATATTAATTATCAGTGTGTGTGAAAAGTGTGTTCGAAGTCCCCTGACACGCGACAAATGCGGCGAGCCTTTAATTTACCCGTGTCTATGACAAGTGATAAAATTTCGAGAATCAATTTACTTTTTGAATTACATTTAACTTCACATTTATTAGTTTTGAAAAGAGTTATTTATTAGTCTAGCTGTTACTCGCGACTTAATGCGCGAGGAATTGGAATTATTAATTTTTTTATTCACGAATATAAATGTTTTGCTGCATGTTGTAAGTGGAAATTAAAAGTTCTGACGGTTGATAATAATCGGACTACATATAAGATTTTACTCGTCTGCCGATATAGTTAGGTATATTGTATATCTATGCTGATTTTGAACCTCGATTAGATGAAGAGGACAACACTGATCTGGCAGCCCCTCTCCATACTTCTGCACCACACCAAAGGGAGGACGGAGGACGTTTGGCCCTCTAAGTAAGATTTAACGTGCAACAGGCCCAACACACGACGGATCTTCAGTGGAATCGAGTTTCGAATCTGGAATCATCCGGCCCCAAAACCAACATCTTACCACTAGGCCACTGCGGCCCTGCGTACAGGAGTAAGAGACGACGTTCTGTTCTGTCTGTTTGCCACAAGAGCTCCTCCGAAACGGTGAACAGCAGCGACAGAAATTTCCATATATCATTCTCTAGGCCCATTATTTTATTCTCAGCCACTATGAATTATTATTTCTTAGTATATTTAATTAAGTTAGGGAAAGGATTATGACAATTTCTAAATAAAATTCATTATTGATAAAAGACTCAGGAGTGGCATTAGAGACAGCCCGACGAGAGGATACAGTCTGCAAGACGGGGCACGACCTGCTATACTGGGGGAGGGTTGTAATGATGACCCTCTCAAATTTTCACCAGATATTTATTTATCTACTAGTTGAATAGCTCATTGCGTGGACGAGTTACAAAAATTTTCTCCGGCGGAGGGCACGGCATCCCCGACAAAGGGCCCCTTTCCCCTCCAGACCCACAATGGTGCCACCCCTGAAAAGACTAAAGTAGGGATGGCAGTTATTGCGAAAATAACCGGTTTTCGGTTATTCAGGTTTTTTTCAACTCCGATTTAACCTGGCGGTTATAACCGATCAAAATAACCGGTTTTTGAAATTATCGGTTTTCCATTTTTTTAATAAGGAAACAAACGCCGTTTGTAGACAATTTTTTTTTATTAATATTGTTTTTACAGGAAATAAATCCATTGGCAAATATTTATCTGTTCATAAAGACTCTTTCAGTAATACGCTAACCAACAGATGCCTCGAGGAATCGGTTGTCTCAAAACTTCATAACTTGGTAAATTTTTGTCTAATCCAACCTAGCTTCCTATCCGGTTTTTTTATCCGGCTATTGGATTTTTAAAAAATAACCAGTTATAACCTTGACAAAAAATAACCGAAAATATCGGTTAAACGATACAAAAAAAAAAAAAAAACAGTTTTCGGTTAAAACCGGTAGGTTTTTCCCATCTCTAGACTAAAGTACTATATTTAGCCAAGTTTTGAAATAAATTAGTGAAAACAGAATTTGTAAAATTCATTATAATAAATAAAGAATGAGTTTTAATGTACCTGACAGAAACACAATAAAAATTCGATTCAAGAAAAACTGGGTCTACAAATGTGTTCAACGACAACTTCCAAGCTAAAAATGGCAGTAAAATTGTTTTTAATATGCAATAATTAAGTGAAGAATGCATAATTAATAAGTAATTTTATATTATCTGATATTAATTATAATTAACATTTTAATAATTTAGAAAATGATAATTTCAATAAATATGCTATTTTATTAACCAAACAGTATATAGAATTTTGAATACAACTGTGCAATAAAACTTCAAACTGAACAGTAAAATTTACAACTAACGTGTTCAAAGTCTTTTATATTTAACTGAGGGTTTTTTTTTTTTTTTTTGCTCTTTTATGGAATACATTGTACAGCAGTAGTAAAGTCCTTGGGTGAATTAAGGGACTTAAAACATTATTCACCAGCGATCACTGAAATCATGGTAGGGAAGTGGTTACTAATAAATGCAATTCAAAAATCAAACAAGTTTTTCACAATTTTGAATGTCCTCTTCGAAGGAATCAAAATAAATTCGCCCCAGAGATCATATTTTAACATTATATTAATAAGAAATTCAAGGAACGAAAGGATAGAGTAATAGGAAATTAAAGGAATACGGACTAAGCATGTTCGAATCATCCAAGTTTTATTGTATGTATGACACAATTTAAAACAGAGTTTCAAGAACCCGCCATTTTCGACAGTATTGCATCTTTAGACTCTTATTGTCAAATTATTATCGGTGTTCTACACCTGAAAATAAAAATCTGTCATGGAATTTGTTAATTTCTTTATCAGAGAATTCTTTTCAAAGTATGAGGATATATCCCCAAGTAAAAGCTCGCATATATCACCCCCAAGAGTATAATACAGACTATAAGAAATCGCACTCACTCGTGCTTTCTATCTACAACCTAAAAGCTTGCTAATCTCTCACGCACTTCCAAAAGAGCCCACGCACCTAATTACAATTTCCAGGCAACGATTTCCACACCAGTGCTATCTCAATTTGATTTTTCCTTGCTAATCATCTCACTTTTAACACCTGACCGATTTCTTCTCACGACACACGGGCCTTAATGGAATGTCCATGAATATCGAAGGAATTTCGAACAGATGGCTCCCCGCGAGGGGGGGGGGTTCACGATTACACCTTTCTGCAAGGGATCTTTCTCAGTGATTAGGGGGAGGGTCGCCGCGAGCACGCACAACCCGAATCTGTCAACGTCCCCTGACAGTTCTGACCGAACTTGCAACCTCCCACACGGAGCACGGCATCGCGGCATTACCAACCTTTCACGCCTGCCTGGTATTCGCTTAATGAATTCAGGCCGAAAAGGTTTCAGACCCCCTTCAAGAGAAACTTTGACACGCGTCAGGGAAATTAGTTTCCTTCCCTTGGAAAGTTTCGGAACAGCCATCTGGTCAATCGATGGCTGAGCGCCGAAACTTTAAAGCGGCGAGGTGCTCGTAAACTTGGAGGCGGATTTTTGGAGATGGGAACTTCCTTGGATTGGGTCCAATACTCCGTTCCGGACCATTTGGTTACGATTGAAACATCCACCTGCACTGGAAGGGTTGGTCATTTATTTAAAGCTAACAGGAATCGAGGGCAGACTTCTAAAGATTTTGATTCAGGATTAGTACGAGTAAACCAAGAATAAGTTGGCTTAGTATAAGGAATTGAGTTTAGATATTTTATGACGCAAGGCCCAGAATGACCATGCTACACCAAATGGTGAAATTTTCAAAACGATTTCCGTGCAAACTGATAAATAAAATTGGTTAAACAATAATACTAATACGTTAAATGAATTAAATAGAAAAAATATTAAATTGTCATTAACATAAGGTTAGAATCACATATTTCGTAAGATTTAAAAAAGCATCAATGTAAAATATAAAAACGCGCATAATGACATTCATAAGATTAAACTTTAAAGATGATCAAAGTAAAATTTAATTTCAAACCCTACTCGCTGCTTTGTAATATATTTTGTTTCGTATAATACGTCATATTTAGGAAACTAACAATTAAATTATATGGCCGTCATATTCAGTGGGCTAATTGAGCCCAGGCGTGCCATTAATCCAAGAACGCCTACAAATTTTATTTCAATTTTGAATCGAAAAATTTATTTAATCATAATTTTAAATACAATGGGTAAAAAAAGTTTCCGTACAGAAGCCAATGTTACGAATAAATTAGTATAATTTCTAATCTTTTCTTCATACCTTCAGAAAGTACTATAAATGCTTAATTTGAGTCTTTAAAATGAGTTTATAATAAATATCTGCCTTTACAAAACGCGGCAATTGTTTCAATTGAAATATTTAGGAGATATTGCGAAATGTTATCCAAAAAAAGTTTCCGTACGCAGTATGAAAATTATTCCTGAAGTCTTCTATAAGTGACCGAAAGTAAATTTTCGAAACTGGAGCTACCTATGCGACATGAAGATATGACAGCAACAGTTGTTTAATTCTAGCTAGTACCTAATCGTATTAAAAAAGGTTTTTCTAAAACTATTCCTGACTTGGTGGTTCAGTAGAAAAATTATGGATTATCTATGAAAGAAATTGGTAAAATCATCAATAAATAGACGTCTGAAATATAATATATTATTGAAACACACCATGAGCTTCAAACATTTGAGGAAAGAAATCAATCCCAAACACCTCCGAAGCTAGACCACTTGCACCAAAGAAATATCATGGGTAAGGTTCAAGATAATCTACGAATAAGCGCCCCTCAAATCGCAGCTGACCTAAAGACTGATTATAACATTGAAGTGACACCTAAAACCTCAAGAAATGTCATTACGAAAATAGGTTACAATGGACGTGCGATCCGTAAGAAGCCTTGTAACGGAGAAAGCGCATCGAGTTTGCAAAGAAGCGTATACAGTGACTCAAAAAAGTATTGGGGCACAAGAAACGCTCAAGCGTTCATTTCGTAAATTCTACTATTACACAAAAACAAAAGATAATTTTAATAGTTTTTTGTATCTAAACACTCTGAGAAATCTATTATAACCATTACAATTAAATACAACTAATATAGAAATAAGCTATTTGAAATAGTTCGTCTGCAACTACGAAATTAAGGTCAAAAAAGTATTGGGGCATTCAAGAAAACCAGCTCGATAAGAAGCCAATTCTGGCAGAATGTCTGATACAACTGCAAATAGAATTGCAAACCTAGAAAACACTAGTTAAGAAGCAAAATGCAGGAGCTACGACGTTAGTCCATCATTTGCATGGTAGCATGGGTCGAAAAAAATCAGAGATATCCATTGGTATCAGAAAACTTACCATTTGTCATTGGAAACGTGGAAGCTCCGAGAGAAAAATTGGTGAAATTGTAAATGTAAGTAAATCTACTGTACATAATATAATTTCGAAATACAAGAAGACAAAATCAGTTAAAAACAGACCGCCCAAGGTTTTTCACTGAGCGTGAAGAAAGGTGGATTGTTAGAAAAGTTATTTGCAACCCTAAAACCAGTGCAGTCAAATTAACTTTAAAAGGGCAACAAAGGTTTAACAAGTCTGTTAACCCAGAAACGGTCCGGAATATCTTGAGAAAATACAATTTTCATGGCCGAGTAGCTAGAAGAAAACCATTCCTAAGTAAAGCACATCGAAGAGCTCGTTTAGAATTTGCTAAATCCTATATTAAAAAGCCTCCGGAGTTTTGGAATTCAGTTTTATTTGTAGATGAAAGTAAATACAATGTTTTTGGAAGCGATGGGAAGCAAATGGTATGGCGAAAACCCAATAGTGAACTGGAAATGAAGAATCTGACTCCTTCTGTAAAACATGGTGGTGGTAGCCAGATGGTCTGGGGCTGTATGAGTGCCGTGGGTGTGGGGAATTTACATTTTATTGATGGAATTATGGACAAATATATGTATTTAGACATTTTAAAACGAAATTTGAAACAGAGTGCTGAAAAAATGGGCATATTTCCACATTACAAACTCTATCAGGTTAATGACCCAAAGCACAATGTTCATATCTGCAGACTCTGGGCTTTATATCACTGTCCCAAAGTAATTAGAACTCCTGCACAGAGTCCGGACCTCAATCCCATTGAGAATATTTGGGACCATTTGAATAACAGAATTCGTAAATTTAAAATTTCCAGCAAAAAATGAACTTAGAGAAAAACTCATGTCTGAATGGGATAAAATAGAAGGAAATGTTTGTGCAAATCTTGTGAAATCCATGCCTAAACGACTGAATGAAGTCATAAAATGTAAAGGAGGACCAACACATTATTAATAAATAGTGTTTGAGTGATATGGAACAATTTTGCTTGCGTGCCCCAAAACTTCTTTGACCGTTAATTTCAGTTATGCAACAAGAAATGTTCATTCCAGTATTACTGTAACAATATTTAAATTAATTTTCATGTTTTTGGATTTTATTTAGTCTACAGATATGACATGTACAAAAAGCATTTGGTTGAAATAAAAAAAATGATTTATTCTTTCACAAAATGTTTGATAGCTTATTGTGCCCCAATACTTTTTTGAGTCACTGTAAGTTAGCCCTTATTTTTCTGGGATTCGGTCCTTTTTAAAGATGAATGGAAATTTAATATCCATGGGTCAGATGATTGAGTTATGATCTGGATAAAGCCAAATCAACAGATGCTAACTAAAAATTTATGTGGAACTTTCAAGCACGGTGGCGGAGGCGTCATGGTGTGGGTGTGTATAAGTGTTCTGGTGTCCGCAATTTATGTTTTATAGAAAAAATATGGATAGGTACATGTATCATAGCATTCTAAAGCAAAAAGTCTTAATTAGTGCAGAAAAATTGTCTTTTGGAACTACATTTACTTTCCATCAGGACAGACATCCTAAACACACCTCCAAGATTTGTCTCTATCATGTTAAGCAGCAACTTTTTAGTCCTTTTCTTCCGACTTAATACCCATAAAACATTTATGAGAAGAAATCAGTCGTGAGCTCAAACAATATGACATTTAGAACTAGGTCTAACTACAAAGTGTCATTTAGGGCATTTGACGCAACATTTTCCCGAAACAACAAAAATACTCGCAAGATTCATTCCACAACGTTTGAGAGTAGAAATAAAGGCCAAAGGAGGGCGTCCGACCATTAAATACAACTTGGTTAACATAAAAAGATCTTTTCATAAGCTATATAAATACCGTGCGGAAACTTTTTTTGTTCCTCATCAGTGGATTTTTTGTTTCTTTAAATTTATTTTTTAATTACCGCAATATTTTTTCTTTATAATACTCATAAATAATATATGCATTTGTGTTGAACCAATTTGTTAATTTTCGTTTCCTTTACAAAAGATTTTGTGTGACAAATTCAGCTTTTATTTCTGGCTATGGCTGTGTACGGAAACTTTTTCTTACCCACTGTATATTAAAAAATTAAAATTATGAGTAAGGCTGGTAATTAGACTCCATTGATTTTGCAATGCTTCATAAACGTGCATTTCAGTTCAAAAATATCCATACAGAGGAATCGGTGAGAAAATCCTAAGCTATCCTTGTAATAGAATTGCCTACATTATCTGTGATAAAGTAAGTAGCTGCATCTCAATACCTAACGCCACAGAAGTGCATCAGATTTAGCTCTTTAATCATATTTTAGAACGCTATATTAAAGAATAATAAATGTTGTACTACAATTTGCAAATTGTAGCATGATTATTTTAAATAAAATAATAGGTACTTTACTACTTTTTATATTGTGAGCGCATATAATTTTCAGAATTATTTCGTCGTTTTTTTTTTATACAATATATTTTTATGCGCAATAATTAGTTATAAATATATCTTCAAGAGAGGCGCAATATAGAATATTCTGTTAAAGGAAGGCAAAATATCAGGCTGTTAGGAGTTTAAAGCCGTGAGAAGAATAAAGAGAAAATGGGAAATAAAACAAAGTATTTATATATATATGTTTTGTTATATCAATTTAAATATTAAGTAAATTATTGTATTTTTGTATCAAATAAATATATAAAATAGAACAAATCTTTCTTATATAATTTTAACCGTTAAAATTAATCATGATTACGTTCAGGGGAGGCGGACGACAGGTTAAGAACAGACGGCTTTTTTATGACTCTAAATTGTTTTATTAGGTAGGTATTTTCGTTGGGTCGTCAGTTATGGCGCCTAGTTATGATTCTGGTGGGGTATCAAATTGCTCCAGCCCAGGTGATCATATTTGTTAAGACGGCCTTATATATGGTCTTTACCTGTTCTTAATAACCAATTCATCTTCTCTACTGTCTAATTAGATGTCACTTTCTGTTTTGGTAATGTGTTGTCATATTGATTCAATTAAGAGTCCATAGAACACGAACACTTCAGATGTTTATGAGTTACTATTCATATATGGTGTCGAATTATACCATCTACGAATAATTTTATTTCAGACTATTAGTGTAAAAATACTATAATTAGATGCACGAGTAAACTAGTTAATTTTTTATGTGAAAGTAGAAACTTTAAGAATAAATTTGTGTAGGCGTCACCGTTCTGAAAAATCGACCGCGACGATTGAACTTATAGGTATCAATAAATTTCTCTTATGTAGCTTATAGGGAACGAAATCATATTCTGCTTTTTGAGAAAACTAATTTGGATATTTCCCACTTCATTTCCATCATCGAAATTTTTCGATTATTGAAACATGAAGCGTTAATAATAAAAAATGCTTTAACCTTCCAGCGGGCGCGCGTTTTCAAGAGATACTTGCATTGTGCATTGTATTACATATTTATATCGTTATTTTATATATTTAATTGCAATTTTACTTATAAAACCTTTGTTTACTATTAGGCTAATAAATATATATAACATAAATAAAAGTTGCATTCATTTTTGTAAAATAACACTATATATATGTAATACGATGCACGATATGTCGTAAAATTTGCGCAAGCGCGCCCGCTGGAAGGTTAAAAACACAATTCTATTAATGCACTGAAAAGCAGAAAATATAGTTTCTTAATAAGAAGTACGGCCGTCTAAACAATATTATAAAAGTACGAGGTGTTGATGGAAATATTCTAAGTAAATTGGAATGCTTGGGAAGTTTCTTCCTTATGATATTCATCGTGGCTTAATTTCCTTATAATATTGTTTCCAGAGCCTCATGCTTTTAAGAATTTGTTTTCATATCCAAATTTTTTGATAAAAAATTTCTACTTTTCAGTAAAATATTAAAAGCTTGTTGTTAAGAACGTTTTAATTAATTTTACATTTAGTCTTCAATATATTTCATAATTCATTATTATAAACATCTCAGAATCTTGCATTCAGTTGCTCTCAAATTCTTTACTAGAAATTGAAAGTTTCTAGTAAAGTTGTTAAATCAAAGTTTATTTAAAATTAATCCATTGACAGACAATTGAAACCTGGAAATATTTAAATGCTGTATTATAATCGGAAACACACAACTGAACAAAATTTCAGAAAATTCATCAAAAAGTGGATAAAAAATCGATTACTAAATTCTCTCTACGGACATAAAGCTAGTCGAGTGACTTAAATAAAAGCATGAAAAAACGGACACGTCTCAACCGAAATTCCCGGATTCCTGCAACGGAGCCGCTGGCTATTCATTAGTTAATCGATGCTGCAAATTACGATCCTGCGTATTCCGTTTCTGGACACGCCTCGTTGGACGCAATAACAGCCATTACCAGAGTTCCGAATTCTCCAGACGGGGGAACTGCCCATTATGCAGATGACCATCCACATTCAAGAGTAAGACGGAAATATTAAAGCCCGTGCAATTCCATAGAATTGTCATCGGTCATATGGTGGTCATGCATTTAGTGAGGGTATGATGTAGAGAGGCTGTATTGCGTTGGTTGAGGTGGTCCTTGCTGTTTCGGTGAGCAGTATAGGCTTTAATGCAGATTTTGAGAAAATATTTGCTGGACATCTAATGTATATGATTACTAATATCTAACTATTCGTTTATTCTCAATGCTACAGTGCCCAATATCTTCTTATGTATTCTTTTTAATATTGTTTTATCTATACTGTTACCAAAGCAATATGAATATTTTAAAGAAAGCTTCATTTTGGTCTTTAATAACAGTAATTTTATTTAATATAATAAATAGTTTAGGCAGATTCGTTTAGTGTTCATTTCGTTGATTGTTAATTTATTTTCAGAAGAATCTTTTAAATTCAACTCTTAAAAAAAGTATACTCAGAAAGAATTCTCTTTCCTAGGCAAAAGAAAAGAATTTGTTAGCAATATTGCAGACAATGTGTTTTTTACACCGCTGCGCTAACAATTGCTGTGTTCAGCTAATTTCAGTAAAACATTTCTGAAACGCGTTTCAGAATGCAAGGATTTTTAAACCGACAAAACTCTTGAGCTTTTCCGTGTTAAAATTTGGAATAAGACAGAACAAAAGAGGTGTTGAAATGAAATGTATTAGTTTTTTTGTTGTTTGTTTTGCAATTAAAAAATTATCTCGTATAATAAGTCAGGGGTGTAATGTGGCAAGCTGGAAGAAATATCGTGGAACATTTTTTTTCATAGCGAATTCATCAATGCTTTCTTTAAAATTAAATATCTTCAAAATGTTTTTTAAAAAAAGCTCTTTGTTTAAAACTTACGAAAAGAATTACGGGAAATATTCATTTAATGATAGCGCTGAGGAAAAATATTATTTTACATTAATGCAAAAAATTTAGGCACTTTTCTTCATGTCTTTTTCAGTGAAATTTTTCTTCATGAATTTTTTTTATATAAAATAACAGAGATTTTGCAACAGCAGACGAAATTTATAGTGGTTTGATATTTTCCAGCAAATAATTTATCCAAACAAACAGTCCATTATGCAATCGAAACCAATTTATTCCGAAAAGGTCTTTTCTCAGACTCTAGAGGATCTAATTACAAAAATTGAAATTACAAAAAAAAATTTTGAGATAAAATTTTTGACGATTTCAGTACTTTTACTATGGATATATCGTTATATGCGATAAAATTGTGCTTTCGTTTCAGTGCACATCTTCAGCTCAACTAATGTGCACATAACACTGCCATTGTATTATAAAGAACTAGAAGTGATTGAAAAATTTTGTACAAAATTCATTTTTTTTCATTTCAAATGTCTTCACAATCATAAAATTATTAAAATATTTTATTACCGTCAGAAACAAACAACTGAAGAAAATTTTAGAGCTCTGGCTATTCAATAAGTGAGTGAAAAATCGATAACAAAATTCCATCTTTAGAAATATGAAATTTGCAAGCATGAAGAAAGTTAAATAAAATAAAAGCACGGAAAATAAAAAAAAGTTAATATTTAAATAATTTTCAAAGCATCACATCTCGTTTCTCAATTAGATCGGACCTAATTTCACGCCATGCGATTATTTCAATAAATATACTTCTACATTATGCTTCACAACCAAACTGCTCTCTATCTGCTATAATCTTTCAAGCAAACATATTTTCATGCCATGCAAATATCTCAACACACATTCTCCTGCATTTTGCTTCACAACCAAACTGAGCCTCTCTGCTACAACAAGCTTCCAAGATAACAGCATAATTTCACGCCATGCAAATATCTCTATCTCTAATGTCTAATACTAATAAAGATGAATGTCTGTGTGTGTGTGTGTGTCTGTTGGCGGTGTACAGAACAGACCGTAGAACATAGAGCTACCAAATTTGGCACACATATACTTTGTATGCTGAAGATGTGCACCTCAGAGTCGTTTTTCAAAATTTTAATTCAAATTTAAATTATTTAAAAATTAAACCAAACTTCATCGTTTTTTGCTAATAACTTCTGAATGAATTGATTGTCAAAGAAATTTTTCATGTCATTTTAAAGAGCAAACAATTACCTTTCCATTGATACCAGTTTTATTATTGTAGAAAATTTTAGATATTTTTTATAAATTTTTAAAGTAATCGGAATTTTAAGGTCGCTGGTTGCGAGAGTAGAAATTGACGTAGGGGAGGCGGGGCGTAGTAGTTGTAATGGCCGCGAGTATCTTCAAAACAAAATTATTATTGATGTAATCGCTTCGACAGTACA
Organism: Araneus ventricosus; assembly: GCA_013235015.1. NCBI lineage: Eukaryota > Metazoa > Arthropoda > Arachnida > Araneae > Araneidae > Araneus > Araneus ventricosus. The sequence goes on from BGPR01015289.1 coordinate 21,308, forward strand.
TATACTAAAATTTGAGCGATACAAAGAAGATTAGCATGATCCCTTTGCAAGGATGACACGCAAAATGGTGAAGCGTTCCACATTTTTAACACTGATCTGAGAAATGTGCTTAAGCTCCTAGCCTTAAAGAGTTTATTCTAAATCTAGAATTAGCCAAAAAAATTCTTTGAAAATCTCCCTAATATTAAAAATCACTTCATGTAAATTGTAAGCTCTCCACATCAATTTTATATAAATAATTCCTCTCTTTTCATCATTCTTTGCCCCGCCCCCAATTTTTTTGTGCCTATACTCCATCACAACTGCTTCAAACGTTTCCTCACACGGACTCGGTAGCGCAGCGGTTACATATCTTTCTACCATCGTTTCACCTCGGGTTCGAGTAGCGCATGAATTTTGCTCGTCATTGCTGTCACATCTTCCCCTCTTCTTTTGATATACCTAAAAGGAAATATTGATTTTAATCTTCCAATACCTCATTTAGCTTTTGCTTATTTTATTTAATACTATTTTCTCAGTAATTTTTAAACATTTTTTTTTTTTTTTTTACTTTTAAAAATTCTTTCCTCATCTAAATGTTTCTCAAATTTTACAAAATTTTTCTCCACAATGTTATTATCGGCGATTTTAAGCCTAATAGATAACTTTAGAATGATAAATTTGGTTTTATTATCTATTATCCAAACGTACGCCTGTTTTAGTTCATTTTTCATCATTTGCTATTATTAGTTATTATTCGACAATTTGTGTTTTTATAGTTTAGAGATATTCAATTTCTTAGTGTGTTTGTTGTTTTGTTATGCACAGAATAATTATTCAAGATTTTTTTCATGCATTTCAATTCAATAATTTTTTTAAATTTATAAATGAATGTTTTCATTGACTAAATTTAAATGGTTATCACGAATTTAGTTTTGCGTTTCATAAAATGTAGTCAATTCTCTTTTTTTTTACAGAAAAAACTTTATTTAGTTATTTTGAGTTTTAATTAGTTTTAATATATAAATTATTTTTAACTGAGAAATTTAATTATTGTACTTCAAATTTTTCATTACTTATTATCTTTTCCATTTTTTAAAGAATCTCCTTACTTATAATTTTTTAACACTTAAATATAAGGGATTAACTCCAAGTTCATTATATGCAAAAGCATCCTGTACATTTTCGTTTGGTGTATAAAGAATTAAAATTCAGTTATACTACTGTTCACTGTTTGTGTTTTTAAATTCATTTCTTTGTCCTGATTGCAATTATTGCTTTCAGCTTTAAAAAATTGAAACGTTGAAAATGTCAGCCTTAATTGCCTCATTACTGTTAATGCAAGACTGGCAAAACAGCTGGTCGCCGTAGGCGGCTAGTTTCAAAATATACTCTCCTGCATTTTTCTTCACAACCAAACTACTCCTATCCTGCTACAAGTTTCCAAGAAAACAGCATAATTCTATACCATGCAATTACTTCAACACATATTCTCTTGCATTATTCCTCACAACCAAACTGCTCCTTTAAGCTACAAGCGTCCAAGAAAACAAAGTCTCAGTAAAACAGGGATAAAACATCAAAATTTTGCCGTTAGGATAACACGCATCTAAGCCATCCCGTCGAATCAACACAGTTCCTTAGATCGTCCCTGCCGATAGTTCTTGCCATCCCGATATCTCCAGCAGGGCTCATCTATCTGAAGGCAGTGAAGAAATTTTTCCTCCGACCCAATCAATAAATACTCTTATCACTTGGACAGGCAGCTGCCTTGTTTTTAACAAACGCGCACTGCCAGCCCAATTTTGATCTGCCTGCTGACTGGGAAGCAGAAAACATGAACAATCTTCTTATCTGTGAAGTTGTTTCTTGGCTTTTTCCATTCTGATGGAAGACTTTTTGGAGAGGGAAGTGGTTTGTAGTTTGATGGAAGAATAATAGAGTTGAACTTTTCTGACACAACGGATTTGGAGTGAGTTGTTTCTCTTGTATTAGGTATTCTTGGAAGAATTTGTGGAAAATAAACAAGAATTCAAAGTGTTCGTGAAATGTGTTTAGTTTGTTACTGTGAAATTGTGAACAATACCTGGATAAAATAAGATACTGAAATGCATGTTAATAATATTTTTACATCCATGTTCGTTGATGAGGATCTTTGAGGATTTCCTAGTACACGTTATTTTGAATTTAACTTATTTCAAATTTGTAAATTTCATGTCTGTAGAGATGGAATTTTGTAAATTTTCCTCCCATTTCTTGATACAGTATATTTCTGAAACTTTATATCAAATTAATGACTCAGAATACCGTAACAGTATTAGCAAGTTACTGTTTTAGAGCTTTTTATCATTATTTCTTTTCTCTCATGTCTGCAGAAAAATACTTTTAAGATTTTGCATGGCTTAAAAATCTATTTCAGAATTACATTTCCAGCAGCTTTAATATCTCTAGGAATAATTTTCAAGTCTTGGATGATTTCTTTAATAATTATAAGCCTGTTTGACTTATAAAATCATAAAACACAAGCACAATAAATATACCTTCATGTAATAATTTTTTAACAAGCAGTCACAGAAGTTAGATAAATTTATTAAGCAATAGGTTAAGTATATTTAAAAAGTTATTTCATGATCATGAACTTAATTAAAGAGACAAACATGATATTACATATTTGAAAATTCATCTAATTTTTTAAATGATTGATGACCGAGTCCACATTTATTTTATGTATTTGCCCTTCAAATATTTTAATGTTTCCTATGTAGTTATTGCAATAAAAATCTATATAAAGCTATTAAATATACGTAATGCAGTTATACAATAAAATCTCTTTAGTACGTCGTTCAAAGGGACGCTGGAAAACGATGTGTTATCGAATCTTGGTTCAAAATGCGATTAATTCTTTTTAAGTTAATTGTTTTATTAATTTTTTTTAAAAAAATAGGTTAATTTATTATTTTATAAGTTTATTAATTTATTTTGTTTATTATATTTTTTTCATTTTAAGTGAATTTCTGTTAATCTGTCAACGAAGGAATGTTGTACAGAAAAATCTTCAATTCCTTCTTACTTTACCATGCTACTTATACACATTACTATTACTTACCATACTACTTATTACTTAACTACTTACTACTTAACTACTTACTTTAGGCATACAATATAATGTTATTGAGCAGCAATTCCCAAGCTATGGGCCGCAGCCCACTTGTGGGTCGTGGATAGCTTATTGGTGGGCTGCGCAATACTAGTCACGAGTCAAAATCAGAAGTAAAGAAAGTGAAAGTACCATCAAATGAAGAAGAATCGTTAATTGAACTATCATGCGACCAGACTCTAAAATCGTTTTTAGAACAATATCATTGGTCCCGTTCTGGATAAATGTTCAGCAACAGTATCCAGCAATTGCCAAATTTGCTCTGAGGCATTTGATGAGGTTCTCGACCACATATTTGCGTGAACGTGCTTTCACAACTTTAGTATTTTTTAAACATAAGTAAAGAAACAAACTGAATGTAGAAAGTGACTTAAGACTGAAACTGTAATTTTTTAATCCAGATATTGAATCTCTCAAAAACCCCATTGAGTTTTTTTTTTATTTTGAATCTTGACCGCTGTTTTTAAGTTTTCTTACATTGTGACAGCTAAGTAATAACAATAAAGTATTTTTCATTTATAAAACAATATATTTTTAACACTTTTACAGTAAACTCAACTAATTACTGACATATACGTGCATAAATATGTACATGTATTATATGTGCTTGTATTTTTTTGCTTGCATATTTAGTTAGTGGGCCTCAAAATATTTTTCACACAAAATATGGGCCGCATAACCAAAAAGGTTGGGAACCGCTGTTATAGAGCTTCTTTCTAATGATATTTCATAAACATAGTAGTATATTATTATGCCTGTACTTTAAATTTAGATCAGTTTAGTTATATTAACGTTCCGTTTTGAAAAACACGAGGGCCATTTTGGAACAGACATCGTTATTTTGAACCGCTGTCAGATGACGAGGACGACACCTGGGCTGGAACACCCTCCCCAAACATCCGCACTACGTCAGCGGGAGGACATTTGGGCCCCTACTTATTAATTAACGTGTAACAGGTTCGCATACACAGCTGATATTCAGTGGAATGTCGTATCGACATCTCAGTGTAATTAAATTATGAAAAAAAAAAATCATACACAAAAATTTACAAGTGCAGAGAAATTTAATTATACTCAAACTTGTAAGATTCTAGTTAGAAAAGTTGGCTAAAAATTAGTTGAAATTGACATCCTGACATGAACATTACAGCACAAAATTATAATTTAATTATACGATTTTTTAACAATTAATTTTAATTTAACTACACTGAAATGTCAATGCGTCAGGAATCGGGTTTCGCACCTGGAAGGCACCGAAGCCGAGACCTAATCACTAGTCTACCGCGACCCTGCTTGTACTTTCAGAAAATACGATTATAATTTTAAAAACTTTCAACTTTTAAGGAATTAAAAAAAATTGAACGACACATAATTCCAGCATCTTTATTACAATATCCCTTCCGATATTTATTTTTTTCTCAAATTTTTATCACAGAATATGTAACAAAATAGTATTATCATTACTGGATATATATTGTGACATATTACAATAGATAGAAAATTAAAGATTTTTATTGCAATATATCTTGTTTTTTCTCTTTAGGAAGGTTTGAAAGAAAATGCTCAACTTTTAATTTTGTTCATTTTTTTATGTCAGTTTTTATAGTCGTGACGAATGATTTCGGATTCTAATTACGATCGATTGTATTTATATCCATAAAATTATTTTCTTTTATGGTTTTAAGTGAAGCACCATCAAATATCTTTCAGGTTATACTGACACAGCGTACTCAACTTGTCCGGGCGGGATTTAAAAAAAAGCAGGATATAATATTAGTGAGAGCTCAGTACGAAAATAATAATGGGAGCAATCCTGTTTTCTGTATGTTTTTGAATTAGTTGTATGCATTTCTGAAAAAAAATCGGTTTCTTTATAGTTTTACCCATCTAAACCTTGTATTACATGTATTTTAAGGCAAATTCCGTTTAATCCGGACTTTCTTTGATCCAGGCAGGGTCCGGTCGCATCTAGTCCGGATTAGCGGGACTCTATTGTATATTTAAATGAATATGAATCAATTGTGGAAAGAGCCTAAACGACGTTCTAAAGAAGTTTCACTATATATTATTAAGTTTTAGGGTAGTTTTGATTAATTGTAGAAGTTGAGAAATGATTATATTTAGGAGATTCTTATTTTGGGGATTCATATTGATCTGTCAACGAAGGGATGCTGTATAGAAAAATATTCAATTCCTTCTTAATTTAGATTAAATAAATGATACGTATATTATTTAGGTCTTTCTAAATGAATAAGTTACAAAGATAGATGTGTTATGACATAAAAAAATAGTGGGGAGCATAATGGGATGTGAAACAAATGTGTCACCCTCTTTAAATTTGAAATTAAATATCAAACCAAGGCCATTACCCAAAAGATCTATGCATCATGATCTGCTCTAGCCAGAGTTTATTTTTCAAGCAGGAGAGCGTAAATCTTTATTTCATCTACCAATTTAATTACGACCTCGCCATCTACAAACTTTTCATACACATTTTCTAAAAAAAACACATATTCCCCACATAGCAATTTGTCAAAGACTGTACTGATAATCAGGTTGGGAATATCTGCCTTAAACATAAAATGCCCCTTTTCCAAAATAAATTAATTTTGAGGTGCCATTTAAAATTAAGAGCTTACAGCCTTGCCACCAGCCGCCTTATGTATTTTCATCAAAACCTTTTACCTTTTGAAAAGTTTAAAGCTAGACAGGGCGTAAATTTTCATTAGCAGCGACGTCATCCAAACAAAGTCCGGGGTAATATTCCGCTGCAATTCGTTCTAATTAGGGGCTTGCAAGGGGTTGTTTGCATCGCAACGCAAGACCACCTAACAATTAGTCGCATGACAATGCTTCTTAGTGGAAGCTATCCACTCCGTTTTAACTTGAGCGAGTAATTGCATTATTCTACGCCCTAAGTGCGAATGCGATGGCATTAATCTCTATTTACCGGAGTAGAGGACGCAGCAGGCTTTGATTACTTAAAAAAGGGGAAATATTAGCAGCTTTTTGACACGAGCATCTGCCATGTTGTCAATATTTATAGGATGACGATGGGAAATTTGAGTGGTTGTGACAATTTATCAAAGGAATTTTTTTGGCATTCCCTGCTTAACCTGAAAAGGATGTTTCGTAAGGCGTCAAACAAATGCATTTGTGGACTGAATTGTTTTATATATCCTGCTTAACCTTCCAGCGGGCGCGCGTTTGCAAGAGATACTTGAATTGTGCGTCGTATTACATATTAATATCGTTATTTTATATATTTAAGTGCATTTTTATTTATAAAATCTTTGTTTACTGTTAGGCTAATAAATACAGATAATATAAATAAAAGTTGCATTTATTTTTGTAAAATAACACGATATATATATGTAATACGATGCACGATATGTCGTAAAATTTGCATAAGCGCCCCCGCTGGAAGGTTAAGCTGAAAAAGACGCTTCATTAAAGCGTCAAACAAAGTATTGCGAACTGAATTGTTTTAAATTTCCTGTTTAAGCTGAAAAAGACGTTTCGTCAGGCGTCAAACAAATGTATTGGACTGAATTATTTTATACAGGAAAGTAACCAAAAAACTCCATTTTAACTTGAGCGAGTTATTACATTTTTCTACGCACTCTGTT
>BGPR01015290.1:10207-22342 GCA_013235015.1 Araneus ventricosus
CCCCCCCCCCCGAGTTAGACCAGAATTCTTTATTTTATTTAAAATCAATACAGCTGTTTTTTCTTAATCTCCCTTTTAAAAAAGTGACAATATTTCTTCCTGGCTTTTGACACACTCGAAAATTTTCCCACTTTTGTAGTCATTCCACTCGTATTTGTAGCATTGACTGGGTCAAAAACACGTTTTTGCTAGTAATTTCATTTTGATTTTTTATTAAATTATCTGTTTTAGTGTTCTTTGTAATTCTTATTGTCAGGTGAGTAAAGTCTGTAAAGTTAAAGTGTTTTGGTTTACATAAGCCATAAGGTTTGAAATTCATTACGACGATACAAATTTTTTTATATCGCAGCCCCCCCCACGACCCTGGATTCGCCACTGCTATGAGATATTGAGTATATTAAGAAAATAAAGTATATCCAGTAAGCGACATGGTTATGGTTGCTAAGTTTTCTTTCTTTCTCTCAGCATGTTTTAACCCAGCTAACATGCCGCTGGACATAAAATGCGCCGTGTCATTTTAATGTTGAAATCAAATGCATATTTTGAAAGAGGAATAAGAAAGTGAAGTTGTTGCCGACAAAGTGCAATTAGATGTTACATGACATAGACTACTTGACTCCATTAGGAGCATTTATGAATTAGGAGCAATAGCAGAATTGGAGCAATGAGCAGAACAGGTGCGAGGTTACTAAAAGCACACGGGTTAAATGTCTATCACAATTTAAAATTACTTTGTTAAGGGAACCCTGAATATCAAATTATGCATAAGAGTTTCAATTGAAATTATTTTCCCGGCGAACAAGCTGGTCGCCGAAGGCTGCTAGTATTGAATAAAATGTTTCTCTTCCGTTGTTGAAAGCAATGCATACAATCAGATTTAGTGTTAAGAAATAAAGCATAAATTTTACAACATAAATTTCTTTCTGATTCTCAGATTATATTTATATACTTGAGTGCTATATTGTTTTAATGTTATAATGACAATATTACAATCCGTCGTGAGGATGTATGCATTTAAAATGTAAAATTAAATTGAAATTTGTTTAACCATCTTATAACAATTAAGATAACCAACAACAAGATAAAAATAAACTAGCTGAAAGAAAAGTCATAACTGGATTTTTTTCCTCATTTCTTCACCAAAATTATTTTTTCCTTAGTTTTGCCACTTTTTTACTTTCTCGTATACGAAGTATACAAACAGAAAGTATTGTAATCATCAAAAAATTCGAACTCGATATTTTGACGGATCTCAGCGTTTTAGACCTCCCTGAGTCCGAAAAACACAATTTTGGAATTATGTCTGTCTGTGAACACGATAACTCGAAAACTATTAAGAGATAAAAGTATGAAATTTGGTATGTGAACTTGAAACATAATTTGTAGGTTTCTATCAACTTTTGGACAAAATCCGTCAACGGGAAGTCTGTCTGTCTGTATGTTCGAGGTCATGTGAACGCTATAACTCAAAAACTTGAAAAGCTAGATGGATAAAATTTTATACACAGTTTTATCGTCATGAATGTAGGTCCGTATAACATTTTGGGCCAAATACGTCAAAGGGTTGACTGTCTGTCGGTCTGTATAATAGCATACTTGTTCAACTCCATGCGCATGCGTAAATGCCTGTGCAAAGAAGGGATACTCCGAAAACTTGGCAGTTTGCCAAAAACTAATTCTGGCGGCGAGATTTTGTAAGGAAGCAAACATTTAGGGCGTCTCGTTTTACTTGCGTATTGGAAGCAATCTGCGCATGCGCAAGCTATTCAGCGAGCAAGCTATTCTCTTGTTTTCTTCTCCGCACGCGGAACTTGCATTGCTAGAGTTTGATAAAAAAATAAATATTGCGAAGTTTTAATACATACGTATCTTTTTGAATATGATTCTTCATCTCAATATTTTACTATCACTATAATCAACAATGAAAAACCTTCTGATAGTCATTGCATTCTGGGTTACAGTTGGTTCGAACTTTTTATCAACGCAGGGGGAAGGGAAATGACAAATGTTTGAAAAGTATACGAGAAAGTTTAGGGGAGGCCACTCCCGCTGGTTGCAATTGTTACGGTTATGGTAGTATAAATTGTTTTCTTGGGAATTCAATTCCAAAGCAGAATTTTCGCTTTAGTATTCATTGCATTGCCTATTTTATCGCGCCTGCTTCAAAGTAATACTTTTTTGAAACGCGGCAACAGATATTTGATTTCAGGTTTGTTTGTTTGTTTCACTTTCTCGTATACGAAGTATACAAAGAGAAAGTATTGTAGTCGTCAAAAAAATTCGAACTCGAGATTTTGACGAATCTCCACTTAGAAAGTATACGAGAAAGTTGAGGGGAGACCACTCCCGCTGGTTAGAGTTCATTTTTCGTTCGTCTCTAATTATTCACCAAATAATTTTTTTCCCGTTCTGCAAAAGTGCAAATTAAAATTTTCCTTTTCAAAATTATTATGTGGAGGTTCAAGTGAAATCTTCTAACAAGCGGAACTCCGTTAAATAAAGTGCATTGCCGTAACCAGGGTGCCAGATCAAAATAAGGCCAAACCGTCTTTAAAATAAGGCCAAATTTGAAAATTTCATTAAAGCGCACATTTACCCCTTATTTTGTTATAAGAAAATGACCCCACTAGATTGGCATATGTATAATAATGTTCTATGTGACTACCCTAAATTCCTCGTTTTGCTGAAAATTTTCGAAATTTGTTTTATTTGTTCATTTTATAGGCCTTACATTTAGGTATCTAAAAATGCTTTATTTTCGTTTCTACTATAATTACAAGTAAAGTTATAGCATTAATAATATACCGGAAGTGACAATTCTGATACCGGAAATGTCAATTTAAAGAGTCTTAAAAATACAAAAAATTAGTTTGAACAACTATTTTTTAATTCTCAAGCAATATATTGTCTAAAAATATAGATTTAAGCTTCCAATTCTTATTTTTATTGTTTTATTGGTTTTAGGCGACGATTTTTAAAAAAAATACAACACAACAGTAATTACAACAGTAAAAATTATTTTTTGACTCTCAAATTGCAGTTTTATAATTTAATTCCATTTATTTTGAACTGTTACCTGTTTTCAAGTGTTTTGAAATGTAAATTTATCCATAGATGCTTAAAAATGACATGGAAATTGACAAAAAGCTGATTCAGATATCGAGACGCCACTTATTATTACACAAAATTATTCAGAAAAAATCTAAAAAGCTAAAAGAACACAAAAGTCGTTTAAAATCAAGTAAAAGAGGGTTTGATTTGTAAATATGGCGAGTTTTAAGATTCTAAGGTGTGTAGAAAATTTTTTGTACTCTTTGAAAATCTTTAAAAGCGTTTTCTGAGAAATGTTGTTTTTCTATATTTTTCTTCGCGGCAAACATCATTTTGGAAAATGTTTTTATGATATTAAAATGAAATTTGGCCAAAATGTTTTATTTGTTTCTAGCTATGTTTTGAACAAGAATCTAAGCTCTCTGCCTATATTTATTTATTTTAATGACTTTTTAGTGAGAAAAATCAATGATTTTTTTTTTAATTCGAGTTTGTTCACAAAGTTTGGAATATCTCCAAAACTTTTCTAGGAATTAAAAATATTTTAGTTCATAACATAGATAATCATGTTAGCTACATACTGTGCAAATATTGATGAAATATAGTCAATAGAACTTGTTATAGGAGGTATGGCGTAAGTGCAAATTTTCACTAAAATTTTGCTAAAAATTTCCTATATTTTAAAAGTCAATGAAATTTCCAATGAAATTGCATTGGAATCCTTAGTTTTTTAACTCATTTTAATTAAAAACATGAATGTTTCATCAAAAATTTAAAAATTTCCAAAAAAGTGCTCCGAAGGTAGTCACATACCTTAAACTAAAATTAAGTGAATTTTTTTAAACATCTACATGCGCGACTTACAAAAGAAAAAAAAGGAATTCTGTTCTTGTTGGTCCAGAATAAAATGTTCGGGAGAAATATATCAACTCTTGTTAGCAATAACGTTCTATATTATTTTTCAATATTCTAAAGTTTATGAGAAAAATATTATACAGTCGGACCTCTATTTAACGAAGTCGCTAAATCCCGAAAAAAAGTTCGTTATATGGAAAATTCGTTAAATAGAGATTCACCTTTTAAAATACTTAAAACTACACAAAAGAGATTTTAAATTCATAAACACTAAATATTATTAAAAAAGTAATTAATCACACCTTTATTTTGTAAATTAATATCTATATGTTTTATATATTTTATCCATTAAAAAGAAATCTCCAAGGAAAACAAGAATAATACAAAACATTGTCAAGAAATACACTGTATTTTCAATTTAAAAAATAATTTTATATTAAAATTAATGAATTTTGGCATTTCATCATGCGAAGGTTTGTTGATTTCTGCATCATGATCATTTCCATCTTCATCTTCATCGCAATTCATTGCTGTATTGTTTTTATTTTTCACACTGTCCACTTCAAAACTGCCTCATCCACATCTTCATAGACATATGCTTTTAAACATTTCGAACAAGAATTCGATGAATCATAATTTTGTATCTTATCACGATTTTTTGTTATGGTTGATAAGCTGTTTGGACGAATACCAAATTTTAAAGCAATTTCCTTTTTTCTCCACGCCTTTATCCACCTCATGAAGAATTAAATTTTTTTCTTTGATGCTCAAGCACTTTCGCTTCAACATTTTCCAGCTTCAAGGTCATTGATCACCATAAAATGTGTTAAAAGAAAGAATAAGTTTGAAATGTTAAGAAATATTTTGAGAAATAGGAAGAAAAAAATTATAGGATCGCAAGAAAAAGTTCGTTAAATAGAGAATGCACTTCGCTATTTGGAGGTTATTTTACGAAGAAATTCGCAAAATGTTCTTGGTTCCAAGAAAAAGTTCGCAAAATAGAGAAATTCGTAAAATAGAGGTTCGTTAAATAGAGGTCCGACTGTATATTAAGAATCGTTCTATAGAAGAATCGTTAAGAAATCATAAGGAAAAATAAAGCCAAAAAAAGGCCAAAAATGAATTTAAGGCCAAATGAAAATTCCTAAGACCAACATCTTTTTAAAAAGGCCAAATTTCCAGAATTTGGCCTTAAAAAGGCCAATAAGGCAACCCTTGCCGTATCTAGGTTTTTTCCCTATTCCCTATTTTGTTCAGAAGCTTTTATCTATATTTTTAACCAATAAACAAACTTATTTCTGTGGTATAAAATGTAAATGATTGATTTTGCATATATACTTTTTAAATATCTTTTCTAGGAATTTATATGTCTGTAATGTCCTTTTCGACCTCTGAACGACCTTCTAAAACTGGCTTCAGACAGTCTGTAATATTATCCGTATTTAATACGAATAAAAAATAAGTCACTGAATGATATATGGATGAAAAGTAAGCCAACTCTACAAATGTGTTTTGAGCGTTTATTTTCAAATATTGCTTTCATTTGATATGAAATTATTCAGAATAGTTCTAAAACTGACTCATCTCTTCCTTGAATTCAGGAAAGTATTGGAGTTCAATTTCATCCGAATTCAGCTATTTCAATGGGATTTTAAAAGATTATTGCAAGGTAATAGGTATTGCGTTCTCAGAAGAAGGGATAGGATGTTCGGACATATGTCAAAAGGCAAGAAATAGGTTTAAATTTAAAATCCTCTAAATTCAAAATTGGTAGTCCTATTTAAATAAATTTTTCTAGAACAACATCAAAAGACTAAATTATACTAATAAAAATATCTTTTGTTATTATCGACAGCTTAGTTCAGCCCCATAACAACTTTTTTTATACATTTTAAGAATAACAATTAACTCTTTTACCATGTACAAAACAGTAACAGCTCCAAGCTACTGATCGTTTCAAATTCCCAGAGACTAACACTTTTGGACGATTTTACTTCGGAGAGGGGTGACAGACAAAGAGTAAGATGAGCGCATTTCCGGAGTTCTTTGTTAGGTCACGCTAAGTAAATATAAACATCTCCCCCTCCATTTTCCACTTTCCCTCTGTTTTGGTGAAAATAACTCCGCCTGGCGCATGCGCAAAAGCGCGGAGGGTTTCGGAATCCGAGAACATATAATAGCTTATACTTATTATGAGTTTTAGATTAGAGTAATGTAACTGGGCTATGCATCAGTAAACATTCAAATACCAACATTTCAAATCGCAAAATTTCTAGTTGCTATCTTTTTGTATTATGCCCTTAGTATTTCCATTTTGCAAAGAATTTCAAACAAATGCTACAATGAATAAATTATAAAATATATTATTAGTTCCTCAGTAATTAAATAAGCAGTTTGACGAATCCACAAATTGTATATTGGGAAGATAAAAAAAATTCTATCTTATGCATTATGTTTTAAACAACTTTTATATGATTTGGTAATTTTCTTTCCTTTTTTAAAGGGGTCTACATGAAAACCACACGTTTGGTGCAAAAAAAAAAGAAAGAACCTCCCCCTCTTTTTTTTTACTATCTCGTAAAGAGAAAGTATTGTAATCGTCATTGGTATGTGGTCTTGACACATAATTTTCAGTTTTCTATCAAATTTTGGACAAAATCCGTCCAAGGGAAATCTGTCCGATATGTCCGTGTTAATGTGAACGCTATAACTCACAAACTTAAATAGCTAGGCGGGTAAAATTGGGTACACATTTTTATCATCAGGAATGTAAGTTTGTATCAAATTTTGGACTAAATCCGTCAAAGGGTTGACTGTCTGTCTGTATACTCGCATACTTTTGAACGCAATAACTTCTTTAAAAATTATTCTATGCACATCGTAAGGCTAAGCCGAGGGCGAATTTGAGACATTGGGTAGAGGGAGGGGGCCTCAAAACATATTCCCTGCCCATCGTAAGGCTAAGCTAAGGGCGAATTGGAGACATTGGGTAGAGGGAGGGGGCCTCAAGTCAGTTTTGCTCCTGTGACCTCATATTGACAAAATCCGCCACTGGGGAGGGGGGCAATTTGATTGTTAAGAGGGAAGAAATTCGAAAATTGACTTGTCCAGTATTTAAAAGCAATATTCTATTGTGATTTAACTAGTTTGTATAAACTGTCAGCTCGAAATGGCACATTTTCTCAGGATCTACTCGCTGAATAATTTTCATAAATATATAAGGTGTTTTTTTTTAACTGACACAACTCAGGGCCATCTGTAGCTCGGCCTATCAGTTGAAATGCCACCAAATTTGGTAGGGGGACTAATGACGATAAGGGGAAAAAGATTCCGTGAAAAAATTTAGTTCCGAAAGTCGCCAATAGGGGAAAATGTGTCGCTGTTGTAGTCTCAACAACTGAGAATTAGACAAACGAATAACAGAGGGAATTTCAGTGCAACACCGTTTTAATACAACAAATGAACTGCAGCAAAGGGTTAGAGAGAGAATATTTCAGTGCACTAATAAAAGCACTTCCTCGACGAGATCATAGACCTATTTCAATGTGAAGTACCCTTCTCGTGGACCACCTCTTGTCTACTAATGATTATTTCCATTTGTGCTCTATAGATTTTCGTGTGAACTTATTCTTCTTTGGACAGGAAATTTAGTGCTCTCAGTCGTATATGTGCCTTCAGAGGTGCACTTCTTCCTAGGGGTGATGAGTTTCTGGCTCCCTATGCTCTCCGGTGATCTGGTTTCTCTCTATTTAACTAAAGTGACCAGATGTCTCAGGTTAAGGAGGGCATTCCCAAATTTCTGACTCTTTGCTCTGGTTGGAATAAATGTCCCAGATTTGTACAAAGTGTATCAGATAATCCCGTTTGTCACTAATAACAAAGTAGTACATATTTAAAAATTACACATAAAGATAAACTAGATTTTATTTAAAAAAAAATAATTTCTGAAAAATTTCCTTTCCCACTTTTTTCTATACATAGGACAAGATTGCCCAATTTTGGTGAATAATGCTTTCACTATCATAATTCACTTATTATATTAATTTCAGTTTTGTATAGGCTATTATTATATTGATTTCAGTTTTGTATAAGTTGTTCTATTATTATTAGTGTCAATGATAAAGTAACATTGACGAACAGGCTAAGTTTGAAGCCGAAAGCGATATTGTTGCTCGTCCGCCATGTTTTCAGAGACGAAACAGGAAGTTCGATTGAAGTGGAAAGTTCATATATTTTCAAGACAATATAAACATACACAAATACAGCACACCTGTCTACAAATAATTTACGAGAGGTTTATAATATTACTTTTCGAAATGTTGACAGAAATAACTTTTATGGTTAAAAGCGCCATCGCCAATTTCTCTGTTCGCATGAAGAACTCTGTTCTGAATCAATTCTTGTAACCCTGCTGACGTCTTGGAACGGGACGCCATTTCGGTTAGTTCTGTCTGGGTAGCCGACGAGAAAGATAGCATGGAGAACTCTGTACTGAATCAATTCTTGCAACCCTGATGACGTCTTGGAACGGGACGCCATTTTGGTTAGTTCTGTCTGGGTAGCCGACGAGGAAGGCCGCATGCAGAACTCGGTTCTGAATCGCCGGCCATAACAGTCGTAGCGAATTCTGGCAGGTATCGCCAGGGAAACGTACCTGTCTGGAGGATTGGAAATGATAATGTTTTTGAAGTAGCATCTCAAGGTGTTAGCTGAGTGTGTTATAAAATATATGCTTCTTTTCGTCTTGTAAATGTATATTGTCATTATGTGTATGCTTCATTGTGCCTTGTCCCATAGAAGAAATCAGTAAAAATACTGGAACTAAAATTTTGTTGTATTTTTGACATCTCCATTCCTCACATGAAAGAAACCACACGCGGTAAATCCTAAGCCGGACATTCATCTGTACTCCATTCCGTTCCATTTGTCCCAAGACTGGTTTTTTTCAACCCATTCAAGTCGAAAAACCAGGTACGTCATTCACTTGAGGCTCCAAAGTGCGATACCACCGCATTTCTCCTCCCCCCACGGCGGATATCCGATTTTACTTTCGACATAATCTAACCTCGAAGCGAGGTCCCAATCTAAGCAGACCCTTTGATCTTACCGCTACCCTCGCTCGAGGCCCCAAATTGGAATCGGCGCATGAAGTGTTGGATTTTGAGTACGTTGGAATTCCAGCTTCCCCAAGCCGCTATGCCAATTTCCATCGGTTTTTAAAACTGACGATTGCTTTTTCCTTCCCGTGTTCCAAAAATTCCATTTTGGATGAGATGTGAATGGCCTGCTTTATACCGGCCCTGTTGCGAGGTGATGTAGAGATGGGGTAATCAAGGGGTTTCGAGGAGGGACGGAAGCGAGTCTCAGGACGCGCCTCCAAGATAAAACAATATAATTTTTTGTAGTGCCAAATATGACGAGAATCTATCCTATTAAAATTCGAAGGTAAACAAACATATGTATCTATTTCCTTCTATCTTCTCACGAACCACTGAATCCTGAAACTAGCCGTAAGTACCAAAAGATGGAAAATAATCCAAGGAATCCATTTCGACTATTTAAATTCCGAAATTGTAATTAGTTAAAAAGATATTAATTAAAAACCTCAAAATGAATGAATTGCTGTGCTGCCATCTATTGTTATCATGGTGAATTCATTCACAGCGGATTCTTTTTGTCCCCTATTATTAGTTTTCACATCCGGTGTTGCATTTTTTATTTTTATTTAACGGAAGTTGGTATTTCTTTTTGAGCGACCTTTTGTGTTTGGATTTATTAACAATGGAAAAAAATCATTTTCATGCTTTTTTCTTTCTTTTTTTGTATTAAAGTGTTCAACTTCGTAACGTTTGTTAGGGAAAGTAAGTAACAATATTTGTTGATTGTAGAGAAAACCAGAGATGGGGCATATGAAAATACATGGATCCCAAGGTCTCACGTGACATCACTTCTCTCCGCCCGGGAATATCCTATTATTCGTGATAGCCCGTGCAACGCCGGGCCACACAGTTAGTAGACAACTAAATACTGTTGTCTAGATGCTAATTATCCTTGCTACGTCCGTCTGTTCCGGACTCTTTATAAAATCGATTTAGCACTGCAAAAAATATCCAGAATTAATGAGAAAGTTCTTAACAATAAGTATTTGTTCAAATAATCACTCTGTCATATTTTTGATGCTTCAAATACCCTACTTTTTATTTTAAAAAAGCTTTGAGTAACCCTCGCATAGTTTCTTTTATCCAGTTTCCAACTTCTCCATTCTTGTTAAGCGCAGAATATATCTCTATAATTCTATTGTGTTTAATTTCAGATGGGTGGTAAAAATGCCGCAATTGTGTTCAGCGATGCAGATTTGAACAACTGTATTCCAGCCTTGATTCGGTGAGAAAAATTTAACCTGATCATGGATAATTCAATTCATTTAATTTCTCAATTCTTTATTTAATTTCACTAATTAAATATCTGTAAGAGAGTTTCAACTATTCTTGTTAATATTTTTATGCAGAGGAAGTTTCATCAATCAAGGACAGATATGTTTGAGCACGAGTAGAATATACGTCGAAAGGAAACTATTCTCTACTTTTGCTGAAAGATTTGTAACCGAAGCAAAGTAAGCAGCGAAAGATTTTTCTTCCATTTTTTTTAAATAGCTCTCAAATTTAGAAACATGACTTTGAAACAACGATGTTTGTTACGAAAAGCTGAGCCAACACCAGTTTATTTCAACAGTTTTTACCTTCTATGAAAGTTATTTCATTTTTTAAGATAAACTGTGATTTCAAAGACTCAAATGCTGATGCAGTCATTCTATTTTATTAAAAAAATCAATATATATAGGATTAGCAGTATAAACAGAGAATTTTTCCTTCATTTCAGTTGTAGCACTATATTTTAGAACAAAGAAAACTTTTTGAGAAATATTTGAAATAAAAAAAATAAGGGAAAGGAGGGTAAGAGTACGCAAGAATTTTTTCCCCTGTTGGCAACAGTGCAAGCAGAAGCAAGTGTGATCATATCATCATGTGTGTTTTCAGCTATCTCAAGTGACCTCTATAATTATTTTCATCCTTGCTGTCTTTCATTTATCAGGTAATATATGGTTTCGTTATGTTAGCATGTAATTTTTCTGTGACGAAATCTTAATTTTTTTGTAAATAAAGGACTAATACTTTCTTTCAAAGTAAATATCATTATGAGGTTTGTTCCCTTCCGAACAACGTGGCCACGTTAGAATTTAACTTTAGTGAATTCTACGGCCATCTATGGACGATTTAGAGAAGCAATACATCGGCTGCTAAGAGTACGCACAGACCAGATATGTGTACTCTTATCCGTTCTGTAATTTGAAGCAGCCATTCCAACAAAACTTTGCATTTTATTTTATCAGTATTATTATTATAATTAAAAGATGAGATTGGGATAATAATATGAAAAGCTGTTGTCCGGAGAAAAAGTTTCCAGTCCATAGAAATCCAAATAATGAGGGAGCAATATGACTAGGCTTCGAACAAACATATGATGATGATTGGATCCAATGTGGATTATGTAAGGAGTGGTGGCATGAGGAATGTTCCAGTTACGAAGGCAGTGGAGCATTTGTATGCGACTACTGCTAAATTTTCAGGGTGCGTAATCTTGGCCTCACGTCCTGCGTACTCTTATCCGACGTGGCGGGTAAGATTACGCATCTGGCATTTTTTTTTCTTGCGTTTCGAAATATAAATATTTTTTAAAGCTAAAATTTTCATTTTTTGTACCCTTCTTCCTAAGTTAATAAACTATGATCCAGTATATTTTCGAGGCTCTGACTTTCCAATTATCATTTTTATAACAAAAAATCCACTAGGTGCGTACCCTTACCCTCCTTTCCCTTATGCCTTTTACCCATTTTTATGTAACCTGACTTGTTTGCGAAGATGGAATTTTTTAATCGATTTTAACTGGCTTCATGATGTGCCAGAATTTTGTATACGTGTGCATTCTCGATGAAATTGCATTTTTAAATATTTTTCGAACTTAATTACGAGTTAATAGATTAATTAATTTCAATTTTAATTCCATACGAGTGGAGCCACCTAGTAATGAATTTGAATGCAATAAAGTACACTCGCTTTTATACTAAAATTTTACACATCTGAATTCAAAGATTTATTGATTCATTATATATATTAGTTACCAAAAATGTTTATTATTATTATTTTTTAAACTGAGAGGCGCCGGGAATGT
>BGPR01015290.1:22442-35062 GCA_013235015.1 Araneus ventricosus
ATGATTACAATATTTCCTTTCTTTATACTTCGTATATGAGCAAGTAAAATCGTTAAATAAGCCTTGAATGCGTAGGTATCCCTTTTTACTTTCTCATATACGAAGTATACAAAGAGAAAGTATGTAATCGTCAAAAAATTCGAACTCGAGATTTTGACGAATCTCCACGTTTTAGACCTCCCTGAGTCCGAAAAACACAATTTGGGAATTATGTCTGTCTGTGGACATGATAACTCGAAAACTATTAGAGCTACGGGGATGAAATTTGGTATGTGTTCTTTCAACATAATTTGTAGGTTTCTCTCAAATTTTGGACAAAATCCGTCTACGGGAAGTCTGCCTGTCTGTCTGTCCGCGGTCATGCGAACACTATAACTCAAAAACTTGAATAGCTAGATGGATACAATTTGGTACACAGTTTTACCGTCATGATTGTAGGTCCGTATAAAATTTTGGGCCAAATCCGTCAACGGGCTGACTGTCTGTCGGTCTGTATAATCGCATACTTGTTCACTTTTGAAACTAACTCCATGCGCATGCGTACTGGTAGCAATGCCTGTGCAGGCGGAAGGATTACGCCACTTTGTCCTTGAGACGGCAAGAGTGGAAAATCGGTTTGCATTTAATCGCTACGCATCTCTTTGAATTTGATTCTTTACGTAAATATTTTACAATCACTATAATCTACAATGAAAAACCTTCTGATAGTCATTGGATTCTGGGTTACAGTAGGTTCGAATTTTTTTATCCACGAGGCGGGAAGGGAAACAGCACCTTTTTCGGAAAGTATACGAGAAAGTTTAGGGGAGACCACTCCCCTTCGTTCCATTGAACGATTGGGCCAAAATTTGAAGCAGATCAGCAACTTTGATGCCAAGATCACATACCGAATTTCATTTATCTAGCTGGTTGCATTTTTGAGCCATCATGTTCACATGCGCACAGACACATGGACTTCCTGTTGATAGATTGCGTTCTTCGTATACGACAAAATACAGTAGAGGCTCCCTACAACGAAGTCTCTCTACATATACCGAATTTTTTAATCAGAATGTTAAATAACATTCAAAATATTCTCCATATAACGAAGTGGTTGTGTCCCTATAACTAATTTTTTCAGAGGTTTATCTTTTCGATTTTTGTCATTTTTGAAGAAAGTTGATAATTTCTGTGCAACCAATTCGCTCACACGTGCCTGTTTCTGGAACCACTCACTCTTAAAATGTGAAAAATTTTCTGAAAATTTAACATCACGAAATGCAAAGAAATGTAAAATAACGGAATTTTTCAAGTAAAATAAACGTAAGTACATACTAGTACATATTATTCTCTAAATTGGTGATTTGTCTTAACTTCTGAGCATTTTATTTATACAATAGAAATTAGTATAATTTTAACAAATTTATAATATATATTACTTCATTTTTAATTGAAAATCATAATTAAATACATTTGAACTTATCTCACGTATTGAAAAGTTTGGAACATTTACTTAAATAACTGCAAAAATCTCTAATCTCCATATAACGAAATTTTCTCTATAACGAATTTTTTAATTGGAACCAAGCGATTTCGCTATAGGGAGACTCCACTGTACTACAAATGGAGCGTCAAATCTTTTGGGAAACATGTTACAAATGCCTGGGAGATAAATGATAAAACATCTCAAAATTACAAATTTAAATTAATTGACGTACTTTTATGTTCCCTTTCTAACACAGGAAGATAAAGATGGGCGATCCCCTGGAAGACGAAACGTGGTTAGGGCCCGTTTGTAGCAAACCGCACTATGAAAGGATCAAACAGTATCTGAAGATTGCAAAAGAGGAAGGAGCGACGTTCTTGTGCGGGTCCGAAAACTTAAATCTGCCGGATAATAACCGAAAGGTAAGATTAATTTTAACTGTGACCGCTTCATTGCATTGTTTACTGCAGCTGCCATCTTGCTTTTTGGCATTGGCGACTTGGCATTCGTTGGCGATATGAAGGGGTGCCTTCAAGTGGATTTCAACCAAACTGAATTTTTGAAATACGACCTTTTGCGACTTTTAGTGACGATATCTTCCACAGATATATCTAAAAAAATGAGGAAGACAGAAGTTTTTTCTTATCAAAACCCCCTCTTAAAAGGATATTTGAGTTTTAAACTGGTCTTAACCTGAAGGTTAAAAATTTTAGAAGAATATATATGCTTATTAAGAAGTTGCTTCTACATGCATGGTTATTAAGAATCCATTTGGGAAATATATAATTGCTCTTCAATTGAGATAATATGCACTTGGTACATGGAACTATAATTCGGATACTTTGTACTGCAATTCGAATACTTTGCGCTATAATTCGAATACTTTGCACTATAACTCGAATACTTTGCACTATAATTCGATTACCTTGCACTATAAATTTGATGCTTTGCACTATAATTCGAATATTTTGCTCTATAATTCGAATACTTTGCAGAATAATTCAAATACTCTGCACCAGAATTCGACTACTTTGCACTAAAATTCGGATACGTTGCACTATAATTTGAAAACTTTGCACTATAATTCGAATACTCTGCACTGTAATTTGTAAACTTTGCACTATAATTGGGAAACTTTGCACTATAATTCGAATACTTTGCACTATAATTCGAATATTTTGCACTATAATTCTAATACTTTGCACTTTAAATTTGATACTTTATACTTTGTACGCGGAACTAAAAATCGAATACTTTGCACTCAAAATCAATTTTCATGGCATAGTATCAAAAATTTTAAATTGGGAACATTGCTAACTCAAAAAAATATAGATGTTTTTAAAAAGTTTATTGCAAAAAATGAAAAAAAGTTTTAAAAATGTATAAAGCACGAGTAAATGTTACTTTTGGCACAAAGTAAGCAAACATAATTGAGAATAAAGATATTATAAAAAATAATGCAATACTAAACAATACTTAATACAATAAAAGAGCATTCTTGGATCTAATAGGCCGACCTTTCTTACATGTTTGCCCAAGAGGTAAACATTTAGCTTCGTTTGGCTCTTTCTCCTGCCCCATAAGTATTAACATGCCTAAGCTATGTTTACAAATATATTTTTTTGCAAGAACAGGACACGAGTATGTGGAAACAGAACCGTTACTGACAGAGGCAGATACTGTCATTTACCATACACAGTTATTGTAATCAGTTTTATGTTCATCAAAAGATATTCATGTGAATGGACCACTTCTGCATTTATATTCTGTTTTACCTGTAAAGATGGTAAATAAAATACAGATTGGTTTCCGTTTCTTTCTTCTAAAATTTTGACTTCTAATTTCGCCCACTGATTTGGTTTGGTCCAAATCTTTATGAGGACATGCAAACCATTTTACATGCGAATTCATGTAAAATGGTTTGTAATTCGGGTTAAATGTATCACTTCAATTGGAAATTTAATCCACAATCACATTTTCAAACACTTTAAGGAACTGACAAAACAGGGAGACGCTCACGAAATGTATGATCCTTTTTTATCACCGCATTGGTTGCCTCTAATCCATTATTGGTGATAGGAAAATAATTCCTAGCACCTATATATTAATAACGATTTCAGGTAAGCTATCCGATTTAAAGTATTCTGTGAATATTGTGATATGCACATCATTTTTTTCCTCCCATTTCTTTAAAAATAACACACTAACTAAGTTAAAGGTGTTGTCATCGGAGCATAAATGAAGGCATTCAATATAATTTTTATTTCATCTTTGTCTTTAATGTCACGCAGTTTACCATCAATAGTTTTTATCACATGGAAATAACACGTCAATTGTCGGGAGAGAAGTCCTAAAACAGCTTTGAAGTTTAGTGCCAGTAAAAGAAGTGTTTGAAAAAAAAAATAATATAGTTTTGGAAATTGGTACACATGTTCGTGAGGACCTTATCATGAACACTAAAAGTCCCCGGTCCTGGGGGGTGAGATCGCGGCGCTATCTTGGGTTTCATCCCCCCTTTTTTAGTTTTTCCTGAATATCTCCAAAACTATTCACTTTACAAATGATTTAACAAATTAAAGAGCGTAAAATTCCCTACAAATACATACTTTTATTTTTCTTACAGCTTTAATAGCCTTACGCAATAACGGCCTCGCATCATTGTGTGATGAGAAAAGACAAATAGGCGATTTGAACATCTTTTTTTCGACTGATTGAAACGAAAATTGGCCACGGATCTACAATTATTGTTAACAGGCCTCATACCAATTTTTAATTATCAAAGCCGTAGGGTTTACGAGTTATAATGTTTAGAAGTATGCGATTATATAAACCGACATACAGTCAACCATTTGACAGAATTAGCCCAAAATGTGATATGGACCTACATTCATGATGATAAAACTGTGTACCAAATTTTATCCATCTAGCTCTTCAAGTTTTTAAGTTATAGTGTTCACATGAACGTGGACAGACAGACTTCCCGTAGAAGGATTTTGTCCAAAATTTGATAGAAACCTACATATTATGTGTAAAGATCACATACCAAATTTCATCCCTGTAGCTCTAATAGTTTTTGTGTTCACAGACAGACATAATTCCAAAATTGTGTTTTTCGGACTCGGGGATGTCTAAAACGTGGAGATTCGTCACAATCTCGAGTTCGAATTTTTTGACGATTACAATGCTTCCTCTTTGTATGCTTCGCATATGAGAAAGTAAAAAGCAGTGCCAGAGCGGTGATTCGGCTCCAAGCAGGTCATTCACATCTCTTCCAGAAATGGAATTTTTGTAACACGGGAAGGAAAAAGCAATTGTCAAAGTCGCAAACCTATGAAATTTGGAGAGAATGATTCAAAACGGTGGAATTCAAACGAACTCAAATTTCAAGACTTCATGCGCCGATTCCAATTTGAACCCCGATGCGAGGCTAGGGCCACATCAAAGAATCTGCCTAGATTGGGACCTCGCGACGAGGCTAGAAAATCGGAAATCCGCCGAGTGGGGGGGGGGTGGAGTTTTTACCAGTAGCGCACTTTGGAGCCTACTTGAATGACGTGCGTAATTTTTCGATAAAACTAGTTGGAAGAAAAACGGGCTTAGGACAAGTGGCATTAGCTAGCTTTCAAGTGAATGCCCAGCTTACAAGCAACAATGCACGCTGTACAGTCACGAGTTCGCGACAATGTTCGGCGCACAGCCATATTATTAAGGTGACCAACTTTTTTCCAATCAAGAGGAGGACGCAAATAAATTGAAGAAAAAAATATCCTAAATAAAATAAACAATTGCTCATTGCAACAATAATACAGAATACACTATAATATTATAAATGCATAATAAAGACATTTATAACTTTTTAAATTGTAATTATGCATACATGCCAATTAATTATTATTTGAATGAGTACTTTTCCAAAGAATGAATATTTTTTGTGTGCACATAGAATGAATATTTTTTGCCAGTACTGTGGCTCGTATATCAACATTCAATCTTGATTTCTCACATGCTCAAAAATCATTAGCAAGTGAAAAAACCCTTTCAATTGCTGCTTTAATTCTAGGGCAGTACAACGAAAATTGAACAAGAATAAATTTTCACATGAAATATGTTCATTTTTGAAATGACTGAATATTTTCACCAACTTTTATCAATTCCATACGTGTTTATTTTCCTATTATATTAATTTTTCAGAATTTAAATCTAAATTCAGTCTTCTAATTTCAAATACTGAAAAGGAGGACACTTAAAGAGGACACTTTTCGAGGGAGAACAGAATTTACAAAAGGAGGACTGTTGGTTACCTTAATATTATCAATCAACCAGAGTTGCTAATTTGGCGGATAAAATTTCCGGCTTTGGCTTATTCTCGGACTCTTTCCCTTCTGAGGTCGTAAATCCCCAAAAGCAGGGATGATTTTCCCTATTGGCAGCATTCCAATCAAAGCAAAGTTGCCGACTGCAGAAACTCCGTTATATAGTATTTAGTTTATTCAAAGTGGAAACATCCGTTTTATAGTGGTAAGTAATTAATGCAAGTGATAATATTTTCTCTTGAGTGCATCATATTTGTTCGAAGTTCCAAGTATTTTTTTCGTGCTGAATAAATTTAATTATAGCGGAATAGTTTTTTCTCACGTGTAATATATTTGTTATGAGTGCAAATTATTTTTATCAGTGAATTTGATCCAAATTAAAGTGCAAATAATTCCCATCTTTAAGAAATTTATACAGGCTTGCGAATTTCGCAGAGTAATCGAATTGTCACTTGTTTCATTCGAAAGTAAACTTATCATAATTGATTTCAGGGATATTTTATCGGACCTGTTGTACTGACTGACCTTCCGGACGACAGTCGGTGCATGCAGGAGGAGATATTCGGACCGGTCACTTGCTTAACTCCTTTCGACGACATTCAAGACGTTATTGACAGAGCCAACAGAGTTAACTATGGTCTGAGCGCAACCATCTGGTCAACTGATCTGCAGAAGATTCATTCTATAGCACCGAAATTAGAAGTAAGTTGCCACTTCCTTCTATCCTCTACTGCAGGGATGCGGGACCCAATTGGAAACATTTTCGGATGACCCCTATATATTTAAGTTTTAAGAAATAATACATTATAAATAAATAAATAAAATATGAAATTTTGATAAATAAATTAATATTATTTATCGTTAATAATTTTAAAAAATAATTTTAATAATGTTTTATTCTAAAAGATGTTAAGAAAACGCAATGTTGATGATTTCTCTCTAAATAATCTAAAAGAAAACATTACTACAGTTGACGCTCGTTATAACGACCCTCTGCGTCCCACAGCGAAAGGTCTTTATAACGAGTGGTCGCTATAGTGGATATAATTAAAAAAAATGTACACATGCACTCTGAGCAGTTCCGTAAAAATAGACTATTTTTAAAGAGATTCCAACTAAATACTCAAATTATTTTTTATGATTGGTATTAAAAATAAAATTTTATCAATTAAAAATAGATTTTAAAGTTGAAAATAAAGGAATTTTGGAAAAATACCGGGAAGAGTGTCCGCTGAATTCGAACGTTGTATCGGGATTAGACGACACTGGACGGTCGTTATACCGGAAGTAAAATAACATAGAGTGCATAGGGAAACATAGTTGGGGATTTTATCACTGGTCGTTATAATGGAATGGTCTTTATAATGTGTGGTCGTTATAACGAGCGTCGACTGTAATATAATAGCCCAGATCTGTTTCTCGGTAACGCTCTAACGTCACCCACAATAAAACTCGCGCCATAGCACTGCGAGACGTTAAACAGCATTATTTCAGTATCAGAGAACCTAAATTTCAGTAATTTTAAATTTAAAAGAGTAATTGTCGTTCAAATTTAATAGCTCTAAAATAGTGAAATAAAATTTTTTTATCGATTGATATACAATTTATCTCGCTATGATCAATAGTTCCCGAGAAATTTTAAATTATATTAATCCTATATTTCAAATTAATTTCCGTTTTTTAATAGAAAGTAGTAAATTACGTCAGTGGTATATCATGCGCGTGATATAGTTTGGACGCCACGATGCATCTGAATATTTATTGCAATCGTGATGATATAATTTGATAATATTTTTTGGCAACGTTAAAATTTACACCAAGACGATGAAAATTGTTAAACAACGATCCTTTGACTTTCTTCCTGACATCATCCTTCATCTCTTCTCTGCTCAAGTCTTTCCTATTTCGAAGGATATCTTATCCGCAGTGGTTACTTTAAAACTGATTCAAAGTGAATGTTAGTATTTTTTTTATCTAACAGGAGACCAATTCCCTTTGATAAATTAAAATAATTTCTCGCACCAATTACAACTTCCAAACATGGAATTAATTTTATTTTCCAATTTTCGAATATTTTCAAACCTGGATGGCAAATATTTATAAAATTCAGGCATCCTAACTTCACTGAATTTTGCCTTCAAATCTGATTCTATAAATTATGATTCTATACCAACGAAGAAAGCAAACAAACTTTTCTTCCAAGCGTTTTATTTTATTATCAGCTCCTAAAATATTCCCTTTTAGTGACAGGGGAATTGGTGCGTCGATGTAACATAATTAGTACTTAGTCATTGGCAAATGTTGTGGTTCGTAATTAGTAATAATGCTTTATTAGGAATTTTAAAAATCAAGCTATGACATTTTTATTAAAAATTTTGTTACATACTCTTATGTTTGCCGGGCCACACGCGGCCCAAGTGTTTGACACCTCCTATTCACACCACTCGAACTCACGAGTTTGTGAGAGACACTCTTTCCCATACCGTTGTTGAAGCCAGTAGTGAATTTCAGAGAACGGGACTTTTGCAGCTAGGAATTTCATCATAATGCATTGTGCCACGCTCCGCGGTACATACTATTCGCTCATCACTCTAGCAATGCTCAGACAAGGCTGAATACTGTCCTAACGCCACGAGAAAAACCCCAGACACTAGACATGCCGGTGGCGGTCGTTATGGCAACGGGCTATTCCACTGCATTTTGGGGGCGAAGGAAAGGGCTTTATTTCATTTGGCGTAGACAGAACCGGCGGAAGTCTTATTTCGCTTTGTACTTCGTTCGGAAACGAATCCCTCGCCTAACGGAAGGGCACTTAGTTTGCCAAATGTTGCGGTTGATTTTATATCCGTATCCCTCCTTTCATCGACTCGTCTATTTGAGGCAACCTTGCTCAGGGTTTTTCTCCTGGCGGTAGGACAGTAGGTTCTAAGCCGGGGAGGGTGGAGGTTGTGACTCTACTCTTCGAAGGTCGCAGAGCTGCTGTGCAGTGCAGCTCATTTACAAAAAAGTTATTCCTAGTCATATTTGAATCCCCTTGTATTGTATAGCAACAGATTCCGTCACCCGCGCTTTTGCGCATGCGCCAGGCGTAATTATTTTAATCAAAATAGGGGGAAAGTGAATAATGGAAGGGGAGATGTTTACATTTTACTCGGAAATGAGCTCATCTGACTTATTGCCTGACACCCGTTTCCAGTGTAAAATCGTCCAAACGTGCTAGTCTCGGGATACATGGTTTGACTGTAATTAGATTCCACTACTCTCTAAGATTGATTACACCAGATTGATGTCCTTTGAGAATTTACATTTTATTAACAAGATAATGTTTATTGGCTGGATACTATCTGTAAATTGAATCATACGACACAAGTGCAAAAATCGTTCAAATCGCTCTAAAGCAGTGGTGCGCAAACAATTTTCATTTCCGACCCCCCTCACTGTGTGTAAATCTTTTTCGTGACCCTCTTGGGGTCGCGACCACGTTTTTTGAAGAAAAGCCTTATATTTTTTACTGTCAAATAAATTTATTTGAATTTAGTGACACAGAAAAATGTTCTGGCGACCCACGGTTTGTCCACCACTGCTCCAAAGGGCCCGTTGGATCTAGAACTAACAAATTTGGCACTTTTTTATTGTCAAATAAATTTCTTTGAATTTAGCGACGCAGAAAAGTTTTCTCGCAACCCACGATTTATGCACCACTGCTCCAAAGGGCAGACCGTTGGATCTAGAACTAACAAATTTGGCACATAGTTACTTATTGGATAGTAGGTGCTCACTAGGGAAGTGTTTTTTCAGAATTTTAATTGAATTTTTAATTATTTAAAAAGTAATAGAAATTTTAACAAATTTTGACTGTAACTCAATATGAAAAAAATAGCCAAATCTTAATTTCTTGTTTACCAACAAGGGAAACAAGCCCAGGATAAAATAATTGCCGTAACAAAGAAAACGATTTGAATTTCATTACAACAATGAAAAGTACTGTTGTAAAATATGCCTTATTTTATTTTTTTAAAAATTATAGAAATCAGAAGAAAAAAATTCGATGCCAACTAAACTGATATCACAGAAAAGATATTTTTTGGCGTTTTCAGATGGAATAAAAATCATTCTTGTGCTATAATATTTCCCGAAGTTATAAGGAAAAACACCAAGATTTTGCTTAATTTTTAATTAATTAAAATTTTAAAAAAAATCGATGTGCACATTCCCCCTCTCTAAAGTATGGTGTCTGCTAGCTGTAGATCCCAAAAACCGCGCGGTTTCGCCCAAAGCCCCCCCCCCCCCCGCACACACACATACTACTAAATTATTAGGAAACAAAAAGGAACCCACACCGACCCGGCCTACCGGAAAGGAAGTTATTGTTACGAAGTTGTAAAATTGTTTCCCTGATATGCTAATCTTATGACAAGAAAGAGAGTTTTACTTGCAGCCAAGCCAATGAACTCCGAAGTTGGCGACAAAACGAAATTTTTAGAAATTCATAAATTGTTGTCCTATCTCTACTTGGGACGAAAATATTAAGAACTTTGGAGAGAAGTCTATGTGACGTCACATTCTGTCGGAAAAGGTATAAATACCGAGAACTCAACGAGTGAAGCAGTCGTCTTTGAGGCTTTGACCACAGTGCAAACTGGTGAACTAATAGACATTGAGCGCTACTGGAAGTGCTGTTACTAAGATTTATTAGTGATCTGCGTTGTTAATTTATGCAAGTGCTGTTTAGCTTGTTACCTATACGTAGTGTTTTGCTGAAATCTTCTTGGAATACAGCTTTATTTTTTTTACCCTGCTTGTTGCACTACATTCACATATACCCACCGGCCGTTTTTTTTTTGTAACGTTATGAATAAAGATTTTCTTTGATAAGCGAGAACTTGACCATATGAATGATTGTAGATCTCAAACATTAACTCGACTGAGAATCGGGCACTTTTACGATTCACTCATCGGTATCTGCTGCTGGGAGAGCCTCCACCTCTTTGTGCTTCACAACGTCGAATGTTTTTTCAGGTGTCTTTTCCTAATTTGAGCGATTTGATTTCCAAAACTCGCCATGTCAGTAGCGAATCTAGGATTCGGGTCGGGGGGGGGGGGGCCGCGGAGGGCATAAAAATTTTGTATCATCGTGACGAATGTCAAACCTCAAGGCTAAAGTAAACCAAAACTGTTTAACTTTACAGACTTTACTCACCTGACAATAAGTATCATAAAGAACAATACAATACTTTCGATAATTTAATAAAAATTACAATGAAATAACTAGCCAAAAAATGTCTTCGAACGCGCCAAAACTACAAATACAAGGGGAATGACTACAAAAGTAGGAAAATTTTCGAGCCTATATAGCCAGAAAGCAATGTTGAGACGTTTTTATTATTTTTTATAAGATCGAAATTAAGAACAAACAGTTGTAATTATTTTAAATAAAATCAAGAATTCTGGCTTGGCTCTGGGGGGCGGGGAGGCTGTAGCCCGATAGCCCCCCCCCCGCACCATGTTAACCTTTTTAGTTTCTTTTTAAAGTATAGGATTTTATAATCGTATTTAACTTTATTTAGTTAGGCCTTTGGGTATATGGTTTTGTTGTATCATCATGTTTCACTCACAGATTCATTTTTTCCCCTCTCTCTCCCCCTAAAATGGCTTTACATTTTTGGGCATTTGGATTTTGTGAATAATTTTTAATTCCATTTTATACATTTTTATAGATTGCATATAAATGCTTTAGTTCTATGAGTGTGCCGCTGCACATCCAAAAGTGGCTTTTACGCCAAAAAAAAACCCCTCAAACTTCAGTATATACTGGCAAACGTCTTCCACCTGGAGGCACCACAAATATGTAGATATGAGAAGCCGCCGGATAAGTAAGCGGGTTCTCGCTCCTGGTCGTGGGTACAGTAATGTGGGGATTGAATCCTCCCTCCAGTGATAGTACGTACCTCGTTCGGGAGGAGTCGGGCCGTGGCCGGTGATGGCTACTAGGACTCCGGCGTCAGTACTCGAGCTATCGCAGCGGCTGTCATTCAGTTTAATCCGGATGCTTCCTCAGGGCGGGGTGATTCACTTTATGACATACTGGCAAACGCAATAAAATGTGATTTTATTTCAGGTTGGGACAGTGTGGTGCAACTGCTGGCTGGTAAGGAATCTGCACATGCCATTTGGCGGGGAGAAGCGGTCGGGACTAGGCCGAGAAGGAACCGAAGACTCCAGAGATTTTTACACTTACAAGAAGACAATATGTATAAAATACAAGTTGCCTTGAGTGCTCACAGTTAAGTTGCTTTTTACGAACTGAATTTCTCTTAAACGAACACATTAAAGCAGAAAACTGATGCATTAATATATTTACAGAAATTTCAAGGGAAAAACACCACTGTGTGTGAAACAATAATAAGTATGAAAAAATAAGAAAATAATGTGCTTGAGCTCGTGAAAAAACCTACGAATTACATCAAAAAGCAATTTATTTAAATTATACAAGAATATCCATTCATTCCTTCTGCTTAAAAAAATGAATTTGTATTGATTTTGAAACAAAATCACGCACTGGAAAAGAAAAATTTCGTTTTATATATTTTACGTTACTTTTATATGCGGATTTTCCCCTCTCTTTAATCTTTTGCCTGAATAAATGTTTAATGGTACTAAAATTAGACAAGAAAATTAGGTTAATCTTTTACCTGAATAAATGTTTAATGGTACTAAAATTAGATAAGAAAATTAGGTTAATCTTTTGACTGAATAAATGTTTAATTGTACTAAAATTAGGCAAGAGAATTAGGCTAATCTTTTGACTGAATAAATGTTTAATTGTATTAAAATTAGGTAAG
>BGPR01015291.1:6518-21650 GCA_013235015.1 Araneus ventricosus
GCTAAAAATAATTAATGCAATTTTTGATTAAAAAGAAGAAATTAATATAAGTATATTTCCAACAAAGTGATAAAATTTTTAACGCCTTTCAAAATATCATATCTTAACTGAACATACATAAACTGAATTTTCAGCCATGTTATAAATTAAAAATAAATATAGAACACAGTCTTAATCTTTTCTATTATCTATTATTATCCAATATTTACTAAAATATAAAGAATATTTGTATTTTATTATAGTGCACAAATTTCATTTACAAACATAACTTGATAAAATGAATTCAACGTGTCTTATTCTTTGATTATAAACACTAGATTTTGGATGCAATAATTTTTAATTGGTAAAAGCTATTATGGTCATGCATATATTTTTTTATTCTTATTCACATGGTACAAAATTTTAAAAGGTTGGGAACCCTTGAAATATAGCACCTGAATGGGGTTGTTTTAATAAATATAAAATTTTACATTAAGTTTAATTAGTGTTATTTAGATTATTTTGCAATGAGAAACATGTCAACTGAAGATGCTAAAAAGTAAATAAATTCTTTCCAGGAAATGATTAACAGTTTTGAAAAATTCAAAGCTTGACAAAACACTTAATGCTTAATCATGTTCAATAATAATAAAATATTAATCAGAATTTTCACAGTATTGTGTAACAAGATAATTTCAGAAAGTTTCACATTAAAAAAAAAAAAAAAAAAAAAACCATTTTGACTGGTTGAATTAATTTTAACCTTTAGATTACAGGTGGATAAAAGATGCTTCTCAAAATGGAGATTTTGGCAAAGAAACAACAACAAAAAAAAGGTCTGCGAAAATAATCGGTTTTTGAAATAACCAATTTTCGATTTTTTTTAATAAGAAAAACAAACGCCACTTGTAGACAAATTTTTTTTATTAATATTTTTTCTACAGGAAATCAAACCAATGGCCAATATTTATCTGTTCATAAAGACTCTTTCAGGAATCCGCCAACCAACAGAAGCCTCGAGGAAGCGGCTGCCGTTGATTGGCCTAAGATGATGAAATTCAAAGCTTCATAACTCAGTAAATTTTAGTCTAATCAAACCTAAATTTGAGCCTATCTTTCAATCCAATTTTTTAAACTGGTTATTGGATTTTTAAAAAAATAACCAGTTATAACTGGGACAAAAAAAAAAAAAAAAAAAACCACGGTTAACCGAAACAGAAAAACCTCTAGGATTTTCCCATCTCTATTTTCAAGTCATTAGAAGTTGAGATCTGTTTTCCCCTTTGACCACACATTGTAATTAATCTAGCCATCATAGATGTGGTGATTCAATAGGATCGGAGAATAAAATAATCCACAGGCTGATTAGGGTTTTCCAGAGATTAGTTCTGTGGAAAGAGGAAATCCCAACAATCTATCAGTGTAAGAGCCTACATGCAGATGAAGAATATATATATATATATATATATAGGCATTACAGGTTGCACCTGTATATATATATATATACAGGTGCATCCTGTAATGCCTACAAGGAAAAGATTAACCCATAAACATGCAACTGAATTTAGTAAAGTAATATTAAATTTTGTTAAAAAAACACCAAGATTAAGATAACAGTAAAATTTAAAATGCTCCTAAAAGTCATTTTAAAGAACTTTTTTATGAATGTAGAAGAAAAAGTTTTAGAATATGGTAAAATATCAAATAATAAAGATTACTTTTGAATTCCCTGCATTACCACAAAAATAAATCAGACTTCCAAATTTAGCTAATGAGTTGTATATGCCAGTTGAAAATTGTTTTGTAGTTAAGGAATGCATATCGACTTCTTAGACAAAGCAAAAAGGAAGCAATGGAATGTGTTCAGTTTAGCCACAGAAGTGAAATATAGCT
This sequence comes from Araneus ventricosus, assembly GCA_013235015.1. Lineage (NCBI taxonomy): Eukaryota > Metazoa > Arthropoda > Arachnida > Araneae > Araneidae > Araneus > Araneus ventricosus. The sequence goes on from BGPR01015291.1 coordinate 8,391, forward strand.
GTCCTAGAAATAGGATGTAGGGAATTAACAGGTTAATGTGTTTAATTGAATTAATTCTTAAAGTTACAGAATGTTATAATAATAAAAAGTTTCTCTAAATCTTGTAATAAAGTAAAATTCAAAAATGTTTATTAATTCATGACTTCATTTTATAAATATGGAGGAACTTATACTTCAATGATAACAATAATAATAAAAGCATGGGACAAAAGAAACAAAAACATGGGAAACAGAACAAAAGAAAATATCACCTGATCCTGTGCAAGATTTGACAAGAGCATCATGACCATCTAGAAGTACAGGTATCGTCTGTTCCTGAACTTTGGTTGCTTTTTCAGCTTCTAGTCTACTTTTTAAGCACGCTACCTAAGAAAATTAAATACTATTTATAATATTGAGCATAAGAAAATCAATGACGGAAATTGTTTTAATGAGCAGTAGATAGATTATTTAAACATATTTAATGATTTAAAAACTCAAACAAAAGATTTTTAAATATGTAAAAGAAAAATAGCACCAAGCAACTATTTAAAATTAACTAACAATTTTCAAAATTTGATTTGAATGTGATTACTTTTGAAATTGACAGTTTGAAAAAAAAAATGTTTGCTCTTCAATATTTTTAACTTTTCTACATATACAAACAAAAAGATGGCAAAGCTCTTTTTTTAAACAAAGGAAACTTTATTGTTAAAGAATCACTATATTACTAAGCTTATTTAAAAGAATTTCACAGTAATTTATTGGCAAAACAAATGTTCATTCTTTAAATTCATAATATTTCAATATAGAATTTTTACATTTACCTCATTTAATTATATAAATTTATAAATCCCAAACAATAAAAAAATTATTTGAAACATCATGAAACTGTACTGCCTCTTTTACAAAATTGGTAAGGAATAGAAAAAAAATCAGTAGAAAAATTGAACTGCTTGATCTAGGATTTTGAAAACATTTAATGATATTGGTTCTAATAAATTTATCAATGTTGAACAAATAGATAAATAAATAATTTGATAAAAACACAGCCATTACAAAGGTGTTTTTATAGGTTTTGGATAAACATCTACCGTAAACCAGGGGGGGAAAGGCATTTTTCATAATATTTTGAAATAAATTGGCCTCTACATAGCATAGCATTCCATTTTGTAAAATAAAGAAGAGAAATAATTTTATAATTAATTTTCAACTAAAAATTTTATCAAAATTTAATCACAAAATTCAATTGTTTAATTAAAATTTCTTAACTATCAAACTTCCTTACTTCAAATCCAAATGTAAACAGTACATTATTTAATTAATTAATTATTAGATTATTCAAAGTTACTTTTAAGAGACAAAAAAAAGCAAGTGGTGAAAATATGAGTCAGGTTAAAACAATAATTTCAGTAATGAGTGCACAATTCTCCCAGCCCCATCATTTTAAGTTTGAAATGATGAAGCTTTACATCTCAAATGTTTTATAATAGTTTAGTTTCATTTGTTACATTACCAATTATCTGATGATGAATTTACAAGTTGAGAATTAACAGAAAATTATTTTCATATGCTATGATAGTTTAATTAAGTACTGCTGCTAGCCCATCTGATAGCTGTTAACTGACTTAAATAATGCAAACAACACTTCCAAATGTAACTCATATTGTAAAAATAATAATATAATTATATGAACAGATAACTTACCAAATGTGGATGAAGGTCAAAGAAATCAAATGTTTTTGCAGAAAACAGTGGCTCTGATATGGACTTCTGCTTTTTTCTACAAAAGAAACAAGGTTTCATTCAATATTTCAGATATCTCACTTAAACAGATCACATCTTTTAACAGCTGGGGTATTGACACATTTCAACATATAAAGCAAACAATATTTATTTCATTTTATTTATTAGATTAATTAATATACAATTTCGAAGCTATATGAGGGACATTGGGAATGGTTAGTTGGCATTTTGTGGTGCAAGGGTCAGATCTGGCAATGTTGCACCAATTATGTGGTTGGAGCTATTTAGTGATGGACATCATACTTCTAAATGATGGTCAGATAATAACAACCTCAGTTGAATCGTATTCTTCAAATTTTCACTACAAACCAATATGGTCACATTTAAAATGCTTAGAACAACTTAACTACTTTGCCTATCCACTGCTTTCAGCACTTGCTTGAATTGTCTGTACTGCATATAAGCAAAAGAGTTTGTGTACATTGTTACAGTTTTGCCTGTATTTTTTTTTCTTCTTATATTGGTTAATTATGACAACAAGAAATGGTGATAAAACCAGGTTGTATTTTCCTGGGTATTGCCATTATATACATGTCATTTTTTTTCCCCTTCGGCTTGTTAGTTGCGAGATATATGTGGAATACACACCTGACTATCTATAAGCCATATGGAACTGCGTGAGGAATAATTTAGCAACTGATATGGAGACAACTGAATCCACTCCTTTAATTACTTTCCTTAGAAATTAGCAAAGAAAAATTGACAGCTGAATAAAGTGGAAGGAATTATTTAGTGCCTTTTTTGAGGAAAGAGCATTCTTCATACAAAACCAGACCTCTAACAAGCAAGAAAATGCTTGCAAGTTTAAAATTTCAAATAAAGTCTCATTCTTTTAAATTTAATTCTTTATGTTTCACTGTAAACGTAGTGATCATCTCATGTAACACATGGCTATGACTGAAATGTGAGCATTCATTAAAAATGTGTTCTAAAATTTCTTTATAAAAAATGTTCTAACTACTTAAATTTCATAGTTATAGATATTTAAGCTGAAGATAAAATCTTCAGCTCAAATATTTATAACTATGAAACTCCATAAGTATCTAACACTAAACAAATAACATTTTTTAGACCTTGCTGGTTGCTTTTTTTTTAACAACACGATCTCTTCAGACCACACTTCATTTTGAAAGTAATTTATTATCTTACAAAATTTTGCTTTAATATAAAACACATTAATAAAATTTCTGCAGAAAAAATTTATATTTATAGAAAATCTACTTATTTAGTAGTTAATGGCTGTAGGCTATCAGTTATCAAACTGAAAAAGTACTCGAGAAACTTAGTTTATATTAGGAATTTTCAAATGAGAGATTTTGAGTAGTCACACCTTCGAATATGCAATTCATAACAAATACGTTATACACAGAGTAAATTTTTAAATATTCAAAGCTCAAACACAGATTCTCATTCTTTGTCCATGTTACAACAATAGTAGTTAAGCTGATACAGCCAAAACTAGTAACTGGAAAACTTGACTATAAAGATTATTATGTCAGATTTAGAACTGAACTAATTTTTATAATTTGTTTTTATTATAAAATTCTATAAATTTAATTAAATTTTAAGTACAAAGTCATATGACTTACACAATCTTAATATCCAGAGCTGTATAGTAAAGTAAATATTTTTATCATATGGGATAAATAATAATAAACATGATTTAAGCATATGCATTTCATATTATTGATGAAAGAAAATTTTTGTATTTGTGCATTTCTCTTCATTTCAGTTTTTTATATCTTTTATAAATTATATTTCTAGCATTTATGTCACATTTATTTCAGCAAAAAAGATAAATACAAAAACAAAATATTTCCTAATATCCAACATTACTTCATCTGTATTTATACTTTTGCGCCATGAAGGTTGAGATAATATTAACATTCTAAAAGTTGATGAAAGCTGCAAATGGAGCATTTTATTGCTGCCAATACTCTCAGGTTCACCACTGTTTTCAGGATAATTGAATCCATTTTGATTGATGAGAAAGAGCAGAATTTGCTCAACAGACAGAAGGAATTCTTTTGATTACAACATGCAAAACTTTATTTAAATGGAAGAAGAAAATTAATGCAACAGATATGAATTATTAAATGATTATAGGCAGAGAAAGGATTCATCCCTCACACATACATAAAGAACTTTTTTTTTTCTAATTACATTTCCTGAGAAAACCATGTCTTATTTATGAATTTACAAAGGAAATATAAAAATATCTACTCACACAATTAAGGGCAGAGTCATACCAGAACCAGTAAACAGAGATGATGATGGTACATGTTCTTTAGATTTATGAGCGTGGAAGTCTTTGGGTCCTTTCCCAGGGGCATGTTGCATCATTTCCTTTTTCTTCTTCTTAAGAGCTTTCTTTTCAACTGAAGAAGGTAATGACGGCTGTACATTGGTTTTGTCATTTTCCTTTATGAAAATTTTCGAGAAATAAGATAGACATTTAAAAAAAATTTTAAAATAAAAAGATTTATCTAGGATTTTGTTATATAGTTATATTTAATAATTATAATTAATTTTTTAAATGAAGGTCATCCAGAAAATAAAGACTGTTTAGTTATACAATAGGAAAAACACAATATTTATTGGCAAAAACAATTATGTTACCTACCGGAAGCTTCCTTCACTTCTCTACATAATCACTTCCTACATTTAAACATTTATCGTATCTGTTCACGAGCTTCAGAATTCCCATGTCATACTCTTCTGCTGCCAGTTCACTAAGCCAGGTGTTCACTGCATTCTCCAACTCTTCATCACTTCCAAAACATTTACCACCCAGAAACTCTTTCAGCTTAAAAAAAAAGATGGAAATCGCTAGGAGCAAGGTCCAGACTATAGGGTGGATGATCAAAAATTTCCCATCCGAATTGATCCAACAATTCTTAACTTGCAGCAGCAGTGTGTGGGCAGGCATTGTTGAGAAGAGGCACAATTTCTCCAGAAAGCATTCCTTGCCTCCTGTTTCGGATGGCTTGCCGTAGTTTTCTTAGAGTATACACAATAACGATTTGCATTGATCGTAGTGCCTTTTGGCATGAAATCCACCAAAAGAACACCTTTACAATCTTTTGTTTGAATGCAGTGAACACCTGGCTTAATGAACTCGTGGCAGAAGAATAAAACAAGGGAATTCTGAAGCTCGTAAACAGATACAACAAATGTTTAAATGTAAGAGGTGATTATGTAGAGAAGTGAAGGAAGCTTCTGGTAGGTAACATAATTGTTTGTTCCAATAAATAATGTGTTTTTCCTTTTGTATAACTAAATAGTCTTTATTTTCTCCATGTCCCTCGTATAATTTTTTTACATAATTAAACAGAAAGTCTCTAGTATTATGATTTTTTAAAAAATTATCTCATTAGTCATGGAATGTAAACATCACTGCTATGACCTTTCAAAAGGAACAGTCAATTGTTCCCACTCTAATGTCAGAGACCATTTTGAAAATATTGTCTATTTTATGAAACTTAACACTTGGAGACTTTTTTTGTCTTGACGACTTTTCTTGCAGTGCATCACCAGTTTTACTTGGCTTCTTTTCTGAGAATAGTCATCTTTTTAACTAACACTCATGCAACCACATTTTTGTTACTTTTGCGTTACCTCCTACAACATCCACTTTCAATATGACAGCAGAGCTACTAGGTTTCCGCTACTAGTGAAGTCTGAAGGGTTTTTTTTAAAGTTATAAAAAAATCTACCCAGTGCCTATCTGAGATGCTGCGAGCATGGCATGCAAGATTTATCCTTCTTCATTTGTGCAAGTCAGAAACAGGAAAAGTAAACCAGTTCTTCCTTTTTAGTGCCATGCACGATGCTTACAGAATCTCAAGTAGGATATTACATGCAACCTTAGTATTGCACCAAATGTGTGCAAAAAGAAACAAGCCAAAATGTGCCAATTTGGTGTAAAAAATGCATGGTATGATTATAATAGAAAAGTGCCAACTATATTAAACCACTTGTTTGCAAAGAAAGTTATTTGCTTGTCACTCAAAAAAATATATATAATTATAACGTTAATAAACTTTATAGATCTATAATAACCTATTAAAATATACAATAAACTTGTCAAGGTTTTCACAAAAACAATATGAGATTTCAATTTCTAGAAGTACCTACTCTTCAGGAGAATATTCCAAAACATCTGAATAACTAACTCATAAGGGATAAGGTTGATGTTTTCACCATGTGAATTCTATTGTCACAGTTTTCACAAAACCAATATGATATTTCAATTTCTAGAAGTACCTACTCTTCAGGAGAACATTCCAGAACATCTGAATAACTAACTTATAAGGGATATGGTTGATGTTTTCACCATGTGAATTCTATTGTACATTATTTGTTATTTATAAAAAACTTTGTGTGGGCTCTCCTAATTTCCTTGGCCTTGCATGTGTAGCTGTACAGAGCTCCTAAGAATTTGTCACTGAAGCAATTTAAAGTTGGACATTCACAATCAATCCACACCACACAAATTTGTTTGCATTGCTCCAAAATTCAGTCGTCAAAGTGAAAATCTGATGATAATTGAAGTGACAAGGTTGGAAGTTTGGTTTTTCAACTTCATTTGAAATATTGGGCTGTAAAATCTGAAATGCAAATTTGGGGGAGGTGGAGCAAGGCTATCATGAAAGCAAAAACCACTGCTGGAGTAGCAGAAGGAAAAAGTACTAGAAAGTAGGAGGGAGGAGTAGGCACAGCAACCGTAGGGGCTCAGAGTGCCTGTAGGTGATGGGTTTACGGTTAGTGCTGTCCGACCCACCTAAAGGGGTGGCCTGAAAATTGGAATGGTGAGGAGTGCTACCTCACCATTTGCGAGGTGTGCAGTGACCATGGATTCTCAGCTTAACTGTCTTCAAAACTTTAATTTGCGTTATGCATTGTTCAAATGCAGGGTGGTCTTTCCCCAATTACAAAAAATTATTACGAAAGAACCATTGAATTTCATACTGTAAAATTTTTACTATGGAATAATCGTGTACTTAATTTTTTTTTTAGTTCAACAGATGACACACCTAATGCAGAAATAGTGATTTTACATTCGATTGTTATCAAAATGGAGAAGGAAAAAGCTTAATGTGTTCTTTGATTCTATGAATCTAAATCAGCCATTACTATTCAACATCAATTTCGACAGTGTTATGGATGAAAACCTCCAGGTATGAAGTTAATAAAACAATGGTATGCAAAATTTAAAGAAACTGGCAATGTTTGCGACCATCCATTAATCGAAGGCCTACTGTGACTGAATTAAAAGTGGATCTCGTTCGTCATGCACATCAGCGCCTTGACATTCTTTGAGCCAACAAGGGTGCTCACATTGAAATTTACTGATGTAAGTGGTTCTATAAAAAACTTTATAAACGACTTTACAATATATTGAAACAACCGTATGCCAAATTATAATAGTGTTTTTTTTTTTAAATCAGGAAAAGACTTTGTGACCACCCTGTATTTTTCTATTTTTGATGTGCGTTTATCAGCCACTGAATATGAAATATATATTAAAAGCAGGGGTGATTGTGGCTTCATGAAAAAATACCTGAAATTTTAGCAGGAAAATTAGGTGTAGGGAACGGATATGTTTTCATTCATTACAGTGCGGATTCAACTTTTGCATGCCATTTTTAACATGCTTTTTTCACTTAAGAAATTGATTTAATTTATTTTGTTTTAGTTCAAGAGTTTTCAATAACTTTCTATAACACACATGAAAAGAAACCATCAAATTTGATAACAAAATAATATTAAAAAGATAATAACATTTTGTATGAATAGCATTAATTAATATATATAAATAAATTCTTATGGGACCATTCTTAAGCAAGGTAGTTATTCTTAGTTATGGTATGGCATTTTCTAAAAAATTCATTTGGATTGGCTCAGCATAATCCAAAGTAAAGTTTCCGTAGTAGGATTATAATTTGTGTAGTCCATAGTAGAAACTAAGGAGAATCCATAGTTGTTCAAGTCTTTGGCACTCTTCAGCTTTAAAATATAGATTTATCAGAAAATACCAGAATTCTGATATTAATGATTTGAAGAAAAAACCAGAACACAATCACCTCTGTAAAAGAGATTTAAAATACAATTGAAGCCAGTACCAACCCAATTATGCTTGATATCTTTTCAGTAAAATTTTTGAACTGAATCTACTGAATTTTTATCCATTCACACCTGGGACAGAATAAGTTAATTTTATCTTTAAACACATCTTTTCTAACTCAGAAATTTATTTTTGTGCAATTAATAGGTCAAATTTCATTATTGTCAAAGATAATCCTAAAAACTAAGAGGTTCCTAACTTCCGAGGTTCTCCGGAGCTGCCTTTTAGTAAGGTGACCAACTTTCTGCCAATGAAAAGGAGGACACATATAAATTGAAGGTAAAAAATATTGCAAATTAAAGAAAGATTTTACTAATTGCAATAATAATGCAGAATACACTATAATATGATAAATACATAATAAAACATTTGTACACTTTTCGAGGGAGGACGGAACTGAAAGAAGATGGTTGGTCAGCTTACTTTTAAAAATTTCGAACACAGATGGATAAATCAAAAGAAAAATTTATATGGTAGTGTTAAAGAGTGCAAATTTTAAAAATTTAGGTACAGCTTTGATATATGGCATCAGTGGCGATAATTTTGTTTTGGCGACTGGCCCAACCAAAGTGTACGGTACGGCACCAAATTTGAATTTTTTTTGGTGGAAAATCGCTGAATGTGATAGCCCAATGGCGGACGGAAACATGGTAAATGTGGTAATATGGCTGACGTTTGGCGTGTTTTTCATGATTTGGCACTCGCTTGGTGAGGGATGTGCCATACACTTTGGTTTTACCAGGCGACGGTTGGTATCTACAAGTTGAAACACACTAATTTCATTGGCAATATGGTTATCTGAGGAATTGAGCGGATTAGTTCCATTGGCAACCCATCGGCTAGATTGCTTACATCACGGCAAGCGTTTTGCGTGATTCGAGTTGTTTACATAATACGCGGATTTTTAAATAACTTAAAATATTTATTAAATATTTAATTAAATAATAAAATGTATTTTAATTAGTATGATTTCAATTAGTAAATAAATGACAAATAGAACTTGGGGTTTATTTAGTGATTATATATTTTTCCGATCATATAATTGAGATTTTTTCTTTGCCTTGTAATAAAAATCATTTGCATGGAATTTTTGAAGTTGTACTTGTTTTGAACACTACTAAGGGCAAATGTTCTGCTGCTCCATTAGAGTAATTAAAAGAAGCTGATTCCGTACATTCACTAAGCTAGCAAAGCTACTAGGATCCCACTTTACTGAAAACGGAGCCGCTGATGTTTTTTTAAGTTAAAAAAATTTGCCCGGTACTCACTTCAGATGCTGCAGGCATCACGAGCGCTATTCTTCCTGCTTCATTAGAATAATTAAAAGTAACAGATTCCGTAATTCAATGAGCTAGGAAAGCTAGTAGTTCTGTTGAAATTTTACATTTAAAATGGGAGATAGTGCAACGACAAACCACAAACGCAATGGGTTCGAAAAAAGATTAATCGATTAACTTTTAACTGTGGCCCATGCACGTTTGTTTACCATCTTGCTTTGGCGACTTGGCGCCGTTTTACTAAGAGTGTGTTCCAACTTGTAGATTTCAACCCAGGCGACTTTTTTCAACAGCTTCAATATAGGACCCCATTGGCGGTATTTTGTTTTGGCGATATTCGGTTAGGCGACAAAAAGTCGCGAATACAAGATTATCGCCAGTAATGCCGTATAAGAAAGCTGTTCCAAAATTTACTTTAAACATGAAAGTTTGAAGAAAAAATTGACATTAAAAATATAACAGGAATAGGACACTACTTAAAAAATACACAATTTGATATAAAAAGAAGCAATATGTATCCTTTTAGAGCGAAAACACAAAACGTACTGAAAAGAAACACACGTTTATGTGAAAGACATTCTGTAACTTCTCACCTCTTGAATCCCCCTTAGGATGTATGTTTACACAAAGTAATTTTGGTTTTTAGAGTTTTGTACTGTTTTCTACACATCCCCAATGAAAATAATTACAATAGCGGACCTCAAATTTTTATTTTTGTCGCGTTAGAATTGGTCGACACAGTTTTACAAATTTCGCATGCAAAGTTGTCTCTTCTGCGAGGTTTCATTATGTGTTCATTATTTAAACATAAAAATCATTCCAAACAGTGTTGGCTGTCCAATTTTTTTCCTAGTCCGAACTGTTCATTAACTGATCACGATATTCGGAAGTTTCTATTCGGAATCTGAAGTTACTTTTAGGAAAATTTTAAATAAAGAAAAGTCAAAACATTAAAAACTTACATTCCGTTCTTCAGGAGTCTTCTTTTCCTGTTTTTTCACTGGTTCAGAACTTAAATTAAATAATAAATCGTCGTTACGATCTTCAACCATCTTAGGTTTTATTCGAACACGAACACTAGCTCCGAAAACCAAAATATACACACATGGGTAGAAGTGGTTGCCATTCGAGCTTCCTGAAACTTTTCTCATTATATTGCACTGTTGTGATTTCTTTCCAGAAATATCGGGATCTATTCTGGTACCCCGGTTGGGTTGGCAGACGTCACTTTTTCCGCTGTTTAAGAGCCGGAAAAGTGACGTCTGCCAACCCAACCGTGGGTACCAGAATAGACCCGATAGGAATCAATTACTGATTTCGGTTATTATTGATATCTACATGAACCAGTTTTCTGTTTTGTTTACATTGGGTACACAGAACTTCCGCGCGTGCCGAAGATCTACTTCCGGTTTCGCTGGAACATTACACCGGAAATAGATCTTGGCCACGAAAGTTCTGCATTATCCAAAAAAAACAAATAAAAAAACTTTCCAATGAGCCTCAAATAATAGTTTTTGCTGGCGCCATCTGATGACGGCATACAGAACTAAAAACTAAACCTTTACAAAAAGTATATTTAAAAAAAGAATTTTTTTTCGTTACTTTTTACGTACATTTAATAAGACTTTTTGTAAAGTAAAAGTGTGACTGAAATAATAGTTATTTGGAACAAGTATTTGAAAAAAATAATTGCAAAAAATATTTGTTATAAAAAAAATTTTGCAGCTATTACTTATTGTTGAAGTCTAGAATTTTGTCAGAATGGTCCGGCATATCATCATAATTAATGTGTGAAACTCAAAAATCATCAAAATGCTCTTAATATTTTTTAGAAATAAAAACCCCAAATATTCATGAAATTTCATTAACTTCTTTTAGTACATGACGGTGAAGATGTTGACACGGCAAAAGTGCAAGCTTGAAACAAGTTAACGCAAACGATTTAGTCACCAAGCGTCAAACTTGCCTCAAGTTTGTCGCGGCAAACTCCCAGATAGCAATTTTAGTTTGCAGCAAGCCTGCCACAAATTTGTCATGACAAGAGTGCAAGTTTGCCACAAATTTGTCATGACAAGAGTGCAAGTTTGCCACAAATTTGTCATGACAAGAGTGCAAGCTTGCAGTAGGCTTGCAGCAAGTTAACGAAAGCTCCGAAGTCACCATGAAACGAACTTGCAGCAAGCTTGCCGTGCAAACTTATTGCAAATTATAATAGCAAAAACAGAGTACGAAACACAACCCGGGATAGAACTCGCGACCTCCCGCTTCCGAAGCAGATACGCTAACCATTGAGCCAGTTGGACTCTGAGAGGAGAAGATAGATTTCGCTAATACATTGTTCGATACGATTCGTATACGATTTATTTTTAACTATTTTCTGGATTTCATTAATTTTTTGAGTTGAGAATATAATTTGAAGTCAAAGAGAGAGCAATTTTCGCTAATGACTACGTTTTGCTAGTAGAATAAATTATTAAATTTGAGTTCAAAAGTAATTACTTTAAAATGGGACAAAATGTCTAGTTATTATTGGTCAACAAACACTGACTGTTTTTTAGATTTAATTTTGTTTATAAACGTTAAAATTTCAACATTAAGAAAAAAGCGATATAGTTTTCTTTAAAGTGAGAGTGATATATTTAGTAAAAAGATGGAAAATGTTTCAAATTTTTTTTTATAAAAAAGTTATTTTTTTCACAAATTATCATTGATTTATTGAATTAATAAAAAGAAGGACGATCTAGGAGATACTATTAAAAATCGGATGTTTTTTTTAAAACAGAGACAAAGATAATTATCTCTTTATTGTGCTATCTTTGTAGGAAGCTTGTTTTGCAAAATTGCAGCAAGTTTAATTTGCAAAGGAGGTGGCGCTATTTGTCACATCGAACTTGCTACAAGTTCGATTCAAGTTTGACGCGTCAAATTTTGCCATGGCAAGTCAAAATCAAACTTGCTGCAAACTTACATGCTATCTGGGCTATAGCAAGAACAGAGAACGAAGGCAACCTCGGATTCGAACCCCCGACTCCCGCTTCCTAAACCTGTCGTCCTAACCAATCAGCCAGCTAGACTCTGAGAAGGGAAGATAAAATGCACTAATAGATAGTTCATCTATACGATTTATTTTAAACTGTTTTCTTGATTTCATTATTTTTTTAATTGTTGAGTTGAGAATATTATTTGAAATCAAAGATAGAGAGATTTTTGCTAATAACTACGTTTTGCTAGTAGAATAAATTATGAAATTAGGGTTCAAAAGTAATTACTTTTAAAATGGGATAAAATGTAAGTAATTATTTTTCAACACACATTGACTGCTTTTTAGGTTTAATTTTGTTTATGAACGTTACAATGTCAACATTAAGAATAAGGCGATGCATAGTTTTCTTTAAAGCGCGAATTCTATATTTAATTAAAAGATGGAAAATGTTTCAAATTTTTTTTTATAAAAAGTTAGTTTTTTTTACAAATTAACATTGATTTATTGAATTAATAAAAAGATTGACGGTTTAGGAGATGCTATAAAAAATTGATGTTTTTTAAAACAGAAACAAAGATTATCTGTAAGTGTGCTGTATTATCTTTGCAGCAAACATGTTTTCCAATCGTGGTGCGAAGTATGTCATAACAACTTCAAATCAAACTTGTTTTGAAAGTGGGTTGGTCGATTATGCTTTGTTATTTTGCAGGAAGTTTGCTGCAAAGTTGACACATCAAGTTTGTCATGACAAGCTAATATCAAGAAAAATCAAACTTGCGGCAAGTATACATGCTATCTGGGCAATAGCATAGGTGCCATTCCCTGCTCTTCCCCAAATAAAAATTACAGATCTTCGGTAAAGCCACAAGTACCAAGATTTTGTGGAAAGTTTTGGAATATAAAATTTTATTAACGATATCACTCACTTACTCGCCACACCTACACTAGGCGTTTCATCTCGAAATCCAATTTTAGGGATTGCCATAATTTCTTCTGCTCTTATCACGCCTGGATTGGGTTTGACCACAATTTTCTTTGTTTTATTTCCTTCGTAGGCCGTGGCAAAGCGAAAGGAAACCTTACTGTAA
>BGPR01015291.1:24911-37039 GCA_013235015.1 Araneus ventricosus
TAATTTTTAATTAAAAATCTAACTAAAATATTTTATTATAATTTTTAATTAAAAATATAATTAACATATTTTAATAATCTTTCTTACAGAGAACCTTCTAAATGAAGAGGATAGTACGAAAAACGTAACATGCAAACGGATGATAGTTGGAATGCGCCCTAAAGACTAAAATTGTAGATTTCTATTAAATTTTTAACGGAATTTTTTAAAAGTAAGTCTGTTTGTCTGACCGGAAGGAAATACAATTGTGTGGAAAGTATTTGATATTATAGATGGCACTCCTGTTCCACCGGGTGACGTCGGTGGCAATGTTTGTGTGTGCGTGCCCGCGATGTCCAGACAAATCTATCGCGCTTACAGCCATGAAATTTGGCACACAGGTAGTCGTAATGGTGACTGAATGCACCTCGCAGCCGGAATTTTAAAATTTAATCTAGAAAAGTTTTTATATAAAGTTTTGTGTTGTTTTGGGTGATTTATCGCACTCATTTCTCGATAGCATGATTTTGGAGAATTGTACGAAACAAATAGATACACCATCGGAAAGAGCAATCGATTTCCGTTCTAATGAAGTTTTCTTAAAATTCTAGCATCCGACGTTCTAATAACGCTATCATTTCAAAAAAATTTCAGCTTATGACTGTAACGTTTCTGTCGGATTTAAAACTAGAACGGTTAAAATAACTTTTTCCGTATTTTTTTAAAAATCAATTTTTTCCTGGTCGGTTCAAAGAGATATTTCTCTAGCGAGCATTCTCCCGCGTAAGTTTCTCCGGAGCCTTCCCAACATGCATTGTTGCAATTTCATTGACTGACAGTGAAGAGCGCAGAATACGTCATAACCTTCAACTGAATGACTTCGATTATTATTTTCGGCAGTGTTTTTAGGTGTTTATTTGTCACACATATTTTGCTTGCTGTATAATAATCATTTTCACGTTGCAAATTTTTAATATTGTTTCGGATTAACGTACTCTGTACTGTTCTTATACAACAATCGCAACAGGCAATCAGCGGCTCTAACACGAATAGATTTCGACTACGTGCGGAGTTAACACTGTATGCTAAAACAGTGAAAGATAGAACAGTCGAAATGTCTCGAATATAACCAATCAGCAAATTGAAGATCTGAAACTGGGTTCAGCTTCATCAATAGCTGTTGACGAATTTTGGGGCATAAATTAAACGGCGTACGTTTCACTTTCGGTTCCATTTATTTCGTCTACGGGTCCTAACCAGCGGGAGTGTTCTCCCCTAAACTTTCTCGTATACTTCTCCAGAAAGGTGCCGTTTTCCCTTCCCCCGCGCGGCTAAAAAAATTCGAACCTACTGTTACCCAGAATCCAATGACTATCAGAAGGTTCTTCATTATAGTGATTGAAAAATATCTAGGTAAAGAATCAAATTCAAAGAGATGCGTACCTATTTTCCGCTCTTACCGGCTCAAGGACAAACTGACGTAATTCGCTCCATAGCTTTCGCGTGCACAGAAGATTGATTCCGGTACGCATGCGCGTGGAGATAACGGATTCTTTTCAAAACTAAATTATACAGACCGACAGACAGTCAACCCCTTGACGGATTTGGCCCAAAATTTGATACGGACCTACATTCATGATGATGAAACTAAGAAATTTTATCCATCTAGTTGTTCAAGTTTTTTAGTTATAGTGTTCGCATGACCACGGACAGACAGACAGACTTCCCGTACACGGAATTTGTCTAAAATTTGATAGAAACCTACAAATTACGTATCAAGATCACATACCAAATTTCATCCCCGTAGCTCTAATAGTTTTCGAGTTATCGTGTTCACAGACAGACATAATTCCCAAATTGTGTTATTCGGACTCGGGGAGGTCTAAAACGTGGAGATTCGTCAAAATCTAGAGTTCGAATTTCTTGACGATTACAATACTTTCTCTTTGTTTTCTTCGTATACGAGAAAGTAAAATGGGGTTTCAGGACTATTCCCTCTAAAAGTTCAAACGTATGGCGAGGATATTGCGCATGCTCTCATTGAATAAACAGAGAAAGATAATTTTTCACTCGATAAAACTGTTTCAGTTTCAACAGATGCAGCAAAAAGTATGACCGGAGTCAGTTTTGTTTCTATTTCGAAGGAAAAAAAATAATCACGAGATATACTTGCTTACCATTGCATCATTCATCAAGAAGTGCTGTGTGCACAGAAATTTCCAGAAGAAATTTGTTATGTTATGCAATTGGTGATCAAGATTACAAACACAATTGTAGCTAAAGCTCTTTTTACTTTCTCGTATACGAAGTATACAAAGAGAAAGTATTGTAATCGTCAAAAAATTCGAACTCGAGATTTTGACGAATCTCCACGTTTTAGACCTCCCTGAGTCCGAAAAACACAATTTTAGAATTATGGTCTGTCTGTGTGTCTGTGAACAGGATAACTCTAAAACTATTAGAGCTACGGGGACGAAATTTGGTATGTGATATTGACACATAACTTGTAGGTTTCTGTCAAATTTTGGACAAATTCCGTGTACGGGAAGTCTGTCTGTCTATTCGCGGTCATGTGAACACTATAACCCCAAAACTTGAGTAGCTAGATGGATAAAATTTGGTACACAGTTTATCATCAGGAATGTAGGTTCGTATCAAAATTTGGGCCAAATCCGCCAATGGTCGACTGTTTTTTGGTCTGTATAATCTTATTCTTCTGAAGACGATAACTTCTAAAAGAAATGACTTAGATAAATGAAATTTCGTATGTAGTCTTGAAACCCTAATTGAAGATTTGTCTCCAATTTTTGTTTAAATCCGTTAAAAAAAGGCGTTGAAATTGAATATTAGATTTTTTCCCTATTCTACGCCTCAAAAAAAGGCGCAAACACTGGAGCGTTTTCCCCACCTTAGGGAATACCTCATGTTTTCTGGAGCGTGGCGTATTTTCTTCCCACACGCGTAATAGTCGTATGCGGGAAAGTTTCGGGGAGGCCACTCCCGCTGGTTCATCGCCATTCAGGAATGGCGCAAGAGTTTGCCCGACGGGGGGGCCGATTTGCCCGACAGGGGGGCACGATCCCCCCGACGGGGGGACAAGTGTAATGAAATTGGTCTCAAATTTTCGCCAGATTATTATTTATCAATCACAGTTGAATACCAGTACAAAAATTTTCCCCGACGGGGGGGGGACAGCATCCCCGACAGGGGGGGGACAGCATCCCCGACAGGGGGGCCCTGGCCCCCCCGGTCCCCCCTCTGGCGCCACCCCTGTCGCCATTTAAAGAATTTTTAGATGAAATGGAGAGTGAATGCTCAGATTTTCTCAGTGGGGTAGCTGAAGCGGTGGGCACTTCCAAAGCGGCGGAAAAATCAGACATGAGGGATAACAGTTTTGAAACTAAGAACAGCAACATTAGCTCAATCATTGTGTATAAAAAATGATGTTTAATTCGCGTTTTTCGCCTTTTGTCCGTAAATTACCGATATGTAATGAAAGAATAGTGGTGGGCGCGGTTTCGCAACCTGTCTGCAGAGATCATGGCGTCACGTTACAAATAAAATGAGAGTTTTTTCCACTCGGGAATTTATTTTTTTAAATTTTGTGGTTTATGTGCCCTATGTTTGTAAAAGAAAGGCGGCATATTGTAAGTTTGCCCCGGGCGGCAAAAGTTGTAGTTCCTGGATCTTCTGCTGCATTTTAAGGTACGTTGGCTTTCAAGGGGAAACGTTTTAGAACGTTCCGCTGCATTATTATTAGAAATTAAAGCATTTCCCTTTGAAAAGGGTGTTGACTATCCACAACTAACAGACGATATGTGGATCCAAAAATTTAATTTGATGGTAGACGTTATCTCTTATTTAAATAATCTTTATATATATATATAATCTCACTTAACTTTATTTCAAATTCTAATATTATATATTTTAAAGTCTTAATCTATTCCAAAATCACTTTTCTTAAACTCCAGTTTCTTTCTTTTCCCGCTCTGGAGGTTTATTAAATCTCTCGTTTTGACATATTTATTACGAAAAGAATATTCTAATTGCTTCCACGCGCCAACATAAATCGCGAATTCTTTTCCAGACTTTTCCCTAAAATACTTACGTAATATACTAAAAATAACTATTATTCCCTTCACTTTGATCACGTGTCTATCTGTTAAATCCCTACCTGAGAAAAAGCAGGGATTTTCTATTCACTTTTGGCTTAAAACTTAAACGAAGATGTACGTACATTTCGTCACTCTCCGATAATAAAAATGAAATTTAGAATTCAACTCGGCCTATTTAATCATTTAACTAACGACTACAATAACGGATACATTATATATATATATATATATATATATATATATATATAAAGAAATTTATTCCGTAAAATTCCTACTCAAAATTTAATCTGTAAAATTATTTCTACTTAAGCTCTAACACACAATTAACTGTCACTTTAACTGGCTGAAATCCAGTTTCAACCGGTCTAACGCTCGGGAATTCCCCTCTTTCACAATACTACTTAATCTCGCTGCGATTGTGCAATGCTCTCTTTTTAAAATCATGTAACCTTCATACCAGACGCCTGTTTTCGACGTGGCTTGTTTCTTTGTCGCCGGTGACCGCGCTTTGCGTTTATATTTTTAGTCATGGCTTGATATTATTCTAAATTCTACTCTAATCAGCTGAAACTTATGAATCAAATAAAGAGACTGTTCACCTTTCGTCAACGACTGCTGTCTGCTTTGGAGTCACACACTTTTATACCTCACAGAAACCAATGATCTTATATATATATATATATATATATATATATATATAAGAAGCAAATCATAATAGAAAAACAATAAAATAAAATCCTCCTGGTACGTAAAATTTATTCTTACCTTACTCTAATGTTATATCACATCGTACTTTAGGTTTAAAATTTTCAAAACTCCTCTCTCTTCTTGGTTTGACATTAGGGATGAAAATCAGTGTTTTAGGCCTTACGGCGTAACTGATTGCAAGAAAATGTCAACCTTTTTATACTTTAGTAATTCACAATAACTTAATCCCCTGAACAAACGTTATTGTGATTTAATTGCGTTCTTCATTTTACGATTTATACTGTATATATATATATATATATATATATATATATATATATATATATATATATATATATATATATGAAAGATCAGGCTTTAAAAAGGTGAAAGGCAGTCCATTTTGATCATCAAGGAAGAGACGATATTTGTTTAAATCTTCTTTTATTTAGGCATCAGGCGTTATTCTTCATAGGTAAAGTATTTAATTTTTATGTAGCTCCATGACCAGATTTCAGAAGTTTACGCCCGAGCGGCGCATTGTTGTTGAAAACTTACATGCCGGCGTGAAAAAGGGCAGAAATGAATGCGCAGAACGCTTAAGTACCCAGGAAAGGGAATTCCCTTTGAGAAACTCGTGATTTGCAAAGAAAGTTGTAGTGCGTTAATTATGATGAAAGTGGAAGTATTTAAAATGAGGTATCGTTAAGATTATTTAGGAAAGTTAAAAAATTAAAATATCATATATATATATATATATATATCAAAACAAACTTAGAAAACACAAGACAAAACTCAAAAACAGTCAAGACAAAATGGCAAAAATAGACAAAAACCATATATATATATATATATATATATATATATATATATATATATATATACAGTGGAAAGGAAATTTGATTTTTTCGATGTCGGAAGAAGTCATTTTATTCGAAAACAAATCACCCATATTTTGCTCAAGATTTTGAAAGAGAAATATTAATTCATTTCCCAAGCCTGTTGAAACGTCGCAAAGAAAATACTAAATCGGTAATTGACATTTACCATTTCAAAACAACAATTTTAAAGATGAGGGAAGCTTTTGTACGAAGGTTTCAGGAATTCAGAAATGGCAAAGCGATGTCAGAATTTGTTTTTAAAAAAATTAAATGCTCGTTTCGACATATTTTTATTTTAATGCAAAAATATATTTTATCAATAAATAAGATTATTATCATTATATTTGGTTTTATTTAATGTTAGTAGCTATTTTAAACTGTCTCCTAAAAGCATGGGCCAGTGAATTGTAGGGTCTTAGCTCAGCGATGCTAAGCTATGAAGGACTCACCAGACGACACGGCCATATTAAGATATTAATATTTTAATGCAAATTTCTTGATTAAATGAATTTCTACAGAATATACAAATTAATATCGATTCAATACAACTCCGCTTACTCAGGACGAGATAGCATAAGACAAGTCAAAGGAATCTGGATACAGTTCGCAGATTTTCACGAGTTCACTCGAGGTAATGCAAAAGTTCTAAAAGTTCTACTCTAGACGAGTATGAGTCCGAAGTCCGGAATAATGATCTGAGGGAAGAATCCGCTCAGATTTCTAACAGATAACCTCTCACGGGTTATATCAAATCACACGAAGTTATTTCGTAGCGACGTAAGGCACGTCTAATTCAATCCGAGTTCCTAAGAAATTCTCACTCGAGATGAGTGATAAACAGCCAAGGGTTGGCTTAGGTTAAACGGGACACGGCCCGGTACAGCAACTTCTCAGCCTGAGAACTCGCTTCCCCAAATTCTCAGTCACGAGAATTTAATTCTCCGGTTCTTCAAAAGAACCCTCTCGATCATCCTCTCAATTCCTCTCTCGTTCCAGTTTAAAAACCCTCCTTGGGACCTGCCCTTTTTAGGCGGGGTCAAAAGTTCAGCTCCTCATTTGCAGGAGATGGGACCTTTTCTCCCAATCACAAAAACTCTGTCTTTAACTCCTCAATCGCATTGGTGCTAGGCGTACGCAATGCATCTTTGCTCCGTGTGTGTCCACTCGAGGTCAAATGGCGGTGAATTTCAAACGGAGACCCTCCGGGATGACGTAATCTGGGAAGGCTTTGTCGGCCCCTTTCTCCAACCGCTCTCTCCTAGCGACCTGGGAGGCCCGGTCGCATATTTACAAACCCTACCCTGATAGAACTGAGGCAGGAAATCAGTCAATATCATTGGCTACGAGGAGCAGTGACGTCGTTTACAGCTCTCGCACGTAGCGTACGGCAATCATAACAAAACAAGACTCGCCCTACCTTTCTTCTCCGTTTTCCCACAGTTGAGCACAGAAAACATTCTTCCGTGGGTTGTAATATTTTTAAAAATGATTTTTTTTAAATATCATAAAAAATAAAACATCCCACACTGCAAGAAATTATACTAATGAAAAGTACACGCACGAGAGCAAAGACGACGTCATCGGCTCTCGGCGAAGCGAGCCAATCATATTGTCCGATTTCCTGCCTCAGTTCTATCAGGGTAGGGTTTGTAAATATGCGGCCCGGTCACCTTTTCCGTGGGAAAGTTTGTGGGTGCCTTTCAGGACCTCACAAAATGACGAGAGAGAAATCTGGTTGTAATTGAGAAAAACTGGCATCATTCTGCCAATGAAAGAAAACTCAATGTAAGCACTATTTACATCTATTGTTGATGAGAAAGTGAATGAATCCTCATATCCAGGCTCCTGTTCAAACTGAAAATTATAAGCTTTGACAGCTTAATTTTAATTTTGCATTTCATTACTATAATTTTATATTACCAAACATTAATAAAAATTGTATATTCTTTGCATTCTGACGTCTTAAATTTTTGCACCTCCTCGAACTCTGTTCTATTGTTATAAAATTATATTATATTAGCAGTACTCGCACGGCGTTGCCCGTGGCATAATGATTTCAACAAAGTTTTGAAAACGAAATCATAATATATATATATATATATATATATATATATCAATATCATGAAAGTCAAAAAATATTAAAATAAAATGGAGAGACTGTAGTAAATCGGTAAAAGCGTATAGATGCTCATCAGGGTAAGTAAAATCTATACGAACCGTTAAAATGAGTGAAATCATAATGTTTTCTGCATTTTTGCACATTCGTTGCGTTTGTGTTATATTTTTCTACTTTATTTTATCTTCCCCTTTTATATATATATTCCACTTTCGGCTTTTTCTTACCGCAGATTGTTTTCTTGACATTTTGTTTTTTGACTGTTTATTTTGTATATGTTGCTTTTACATTTCTTCTATGTTTGTTTCGTATTTGTTATATATATATATATGTAACGTTGTTCCGTTAAGTGAAGTGTAGAGGTAGTTGAAGAAGATTGCAGTCGTTAAATGTCTAAAACATTTTATTCCATTTCGAAGATAAGCAAAATCAAATAAGTTATAGAGTACTCAATATTATATTAAGATTAAACGTTTAAAATATTAGGAGAATATTAAATCCATGGCCAGGAGTGGAGAATTACGCCGAAAAACGACTGCTCAATGCGTTACATGATTACGAAAAGAGGAAATTGCGCAGACGCGGAGAGTTTTTAAAAGACCAAAAAGGGGAAAGTACCGAAGTTGAGGCTCTAGAAGCAGTGCGACTCTTGCGAGTCTAGTTAGAGTAGAAGTGTTTTGTCATAGGATTGAAGTAGAAATAATTCGTTCGTAATTAAAAAATATCTCTCGTTAAAAAGGATTTATTTTAAATATAGGAAAAATTTCTAAGTCATTACATATATATATATATATACATAATGTTATTGATTTCGTCCTCGATTTTTAGTGAAAGTACACGCAGGAACTTGAGCGAGATGAAGATCGTGTACTTTTAACTAATGATATCATATATGCGCGACTATCAAAAAGTTCTTGATCAGTAAAATGAAGTAATTAAGATTAGCTGACTCAATAAAATGATCGAGAGTATGACGTGACTTCCAATCGGATAGTTGAAGTGCATTCTGGGAACTCAGAGTAACCTTAGGTCGGTCGGAAGCTTCGTCGATTCGGATATGCGAGAGAAAATGTTTTGAACTGATCAATAAAAAAATCATATAGAATCGGAGAAAAAAGATATTTTAACCATTCTTGTTTTAAAATAGGGATAAATATTCCGGTTTATACCAAAAAAAAATTGAAAGTGATAGCGTTATTAGAACGTCGGATGCAAGAAAATAAGAACTGAAAGATAAAAATATAAAGGAAAAGTGACTATTATTTAAAAATTTCTCAAAATTCAGTAAATTATGTTGGAATTTCAAAACAAACTTCATTAGAAGGAAAATTGTTTGTTCTATCCTATGGTGCATTGATTGTTTTTCAACGATAATTAGAAAAGATACTACAGCCGTAAACGTTACAAAAATGACCCAAAACAACACAAAACGTTAAATAAAAAAAATTCTAGATTAAATTTTCAAATTCGGGCTTCGAGGCGCATTGAGTCACCATTACGACTACTTGTGTGCCAAGTTTCATGGCTGCAAGTGCGATAGCTTCGTCTGGACATCGCGCACACGCACACACACACACACAAATAATGGCTTTTTTAAGTATAGATTTGAACCACTCTCCAAGACCCAGCAACCCTGGCCCCTCCAATGTGTCAGGATTTCAATTTTTTTAAAAAATTATGGTAACCCTATGTGTAAGAGTGTGTAGGTTCAGATTTGTTAAATTTTTCGATAATAGTTCTTAGAAAAGGGCAAGTGTGGGCTGACGTTGTCATCTTCGGAACATTTTAGAATGTGAGAGACTTCTTGGAAAATTTGAATGCATGTTCTCAAGTGTGTTTACATTGAAACACAAACTTTAAAGTTTTCCAGTTTTGAACTGCGTTTTCTATGAGTATGCCTGACCCTTTTCGCAATTTCATTTGAAATTCGATCCGCCATCAAGTGATTGCTGAAAACAGCTTTGCGTGCGCAGAAAGTTCTTTCGACAAGAACAACATTGGTTGTGATTCCATTTTAGGGTTACTATATTGGCCTCTTGAAGGACAAATTTAGGGAATTTGGCCTGCTTTTTCAAAGCGTTTGGCCTTAGAAATTTTAATTTGGCATTAACTTTATTTTTGGCCTTATTATTTTATTTTAATTATTATTTAAATTAATTATAATGTTTTTTCAATAAATATTTCACATTACCCCAGGTAGCACAATACGTTACACGATATTAATAATATAATAGCCCAGATCTCTCGGTAACGCTCTGACGTCACCAACAATAAAACTCGCGCATAGCACTGCGAGACGTTAAACAGCATTATTTCATTGTTAGAGAACCTAAATTTCAGTAATTTTAAATTTAAAAGAGTAATTGTCGTTCTAATTTCAAATTCAATAGCTTTAAAATAGTGAAATAAAATTTGCTATCCATTGATATAAAATTTATCTCGCTATGATCAATATTTCCCTAGAAATTTTAAATTATATTAATCATATATTTCAAATTAATTTCCGTTTTTTAATAGAAAGTAGTAAATTACGTCAGTGGTATATCATGCGCGTGATATAGTTTGACGCCAAGATGCATCCAATTATTCATTGCAATCGTGATTATATAATTTGATAATATTTTTTGGCAGCGTTAAAATTGACACAAAGACATCTGGAGTACAAGGAAAATTGTTAAACAACGAAAAATAGTTCACACTGAATTTTGTTTACCAAGAGGTTTTTTGAATAAAAAAAATATGTAATATAAATTAAAATGTAAATAAAAAAATATTTCCCGTCGTAATGCATATTTTTATTTTATTTTTGTTTTCAATCAATGTTAAACATTTCTCTCGCTATATCTATTTAAACACGTCAGATTTGACGGGAAATCTCTCGAATGAAGAAGCAATTTGCATCCGTCAAGGTATGATAGGTGATTTTCTAATTGTAAAATATTGTTCGATATTATATAATACTTTATGATATTGTACAATATTGTGCATTATTCCGAATATTGTTTAATATCGTACAATATTGTACAATATCTTCGTGATACTGGAGACGCTAATCAACTGGCCTAACACATTGGTCTTAATGACTAATGTGTTAGGGTGACTTAGTTACAATATTAGTTTTATTAAGTAACTACATCGAAATTAGGAAAAGGGTATTCTTGAGATTAAAAAAAGAAACAAAAAACCATTAGCGATTTATCATGATTTGGGAATCTGTTATATTTATATCAATATTTTTCTTTTACTCCTAGCCATTTATTATGAATACAAAATTACTTTTTATATATTATAACCATATTTTAAAAAATAATATAACACATGAAATACTTTTTAATACACGAGTTGGGATACTATACTATTTCATTTAGCACTGAAAAGAACTGAATTTTATTCTTAAACCACTTTATGGACCTATAAATTTTATTTCATAGAATATTTTACGTATTAATATAGTTATTAAAATTCACTTTCATAAAGCAAGCTTTTATTAAATGATAACCTAACGATAATCGCTTTCTTCAAGAAATAATTCAAAATTTGGTCTTTTTGGCCTTATTTTAAAGTAAGTTTGGCCTTATCGGCTATTCGGATATGGCAAACCTGTTCCATTCTAGTGTAGGAAAGGAACACAAAGGGTCTTTGCATAACTTCCTGGAAATTAGTTTGCCCACAGATAGTGTTCGTGAGTGTTTCAAATGAAAATTGCAATTTTTCGAATCGTCTGGAATTGGAATCCCGATCGTATCGTGTTTCGGAAAGGCCACGCGTACAATTTTTGTCGGCGATAAGCGATTGGATTGTTTAGTTTGTTTTCCCAGGACTGTTGATGAATCGTCACTCTTATCCGCGTGGGGGGAGGTAGGCACTGATAAATAATGCAGGTGTCAGCAAACAGCTGTCAAATATAATCTAATCGCTGCGTATCTGTATCTATTTTTATTTTAGAATTTAGAGTTATTCGGCCAGATCAAAAATGAGGAACATTGTCTTGTTTTCTACCTTTTTGGCATTCCTTGGAGTGCTGTAAGTATAAGTTGCATTATTTAATAATATTATAGTAAAGCGCCGTTTATACATTTCTCATTTATTCGTCCTTTTATCACAGTCCCTATTCGTTCGTAATCTGTTTATGTAAGATGGACTTCAACTTATACGACTTCAGCTTTATATATTTTTTTGTTTTTCCCTGTTTAATTTTGTTTCTACTTTGTTTGCTTTTCTCATTGTAGGCTGTATACAAACATTACAATCGTATCAAAAGGATTCGAACTCAGTTTTGGCAATTTCCCCCAGACTCCCTGGGTCAAAGAAAACATACAATTTTGGAATCATGTCTGTCTATGAACACAC
>BGPR01015292.1:0-29651 GCA_013235015.1 Araneus ventricosus
TTTTTAACACTAATTATAGTGACATTCGGTGATTGATTTGATGGTACATTTTGTAATGACAATGCAACAGGTTAACAGACTTCTTTTCAGATAGAGAGCACGCTTCTTTCTTAGACTAGGGGAGAAATATAAACAATTTTAAGGGAATTTATTTTTGAGGAAAGCGCAAATGTTTGTAAGAAATAAAATAAAATTGCGAACGTCTATATTTCCTTCGTACGAGAAAAGATAAACTAAAAAACTGAGAGTACTGTAAGTGATTTATATATAAGAGTATAACATATAGATAGAATATAGTGAATGGATTTAACTAACAAAACTGATACACCATTTATTATATCTCACGATAGTTGATTCGAGATTAAAGTCTTTGCGATTAATTGAATTTCAACTAGTATTTTTAATATCTAATTTATAAGAAAAGAATTTTTTATTAAATAAAAAGAATATAAAATAAAGTAACTTATCTTAATATAAGCAGCAAACTCAGAAAGTAGTAAATCTACTGTGTTAGATTCGGTGGGTTTTATCATATTTTAAAATTGTTTGAGGTAAAATATTTTAGTCGAAGCTATTTTTATTTTTTTCTAAATGTTTATTTCGCCGGTAAAAATTCAGTAAAGTTTTTGATTTTTTTTTAGATTTGCTAAAATTTAATGAATTGACTAAACAATGTTTCCGACAATTTCCAATTTTCCAAATCCTAAATCAGTTTGGAAAGCTTTTCGAGTGAATGTGTTTTAATTATTGGTCCCTCAAATGTCACGCAGAAAAACATCAATCCTTACCCTTTTCTAAAAAATGAAGTTAAATCACTGATATATGATTTTATAATATGACTCCTTATCGCTTAGAAATAAAATTTAATATCTTTATTTAACATGTTATTGACCAAACCATTTACAGCATTGTTTTAAGAAAAAACAAATTTAATAAAAACAATTTTTAAATATACACTTTGCTTTAGTTGTATATAAGGGAAAAAGCATTTAATAATAAGGAATTTTAATTATTCCTCACTGATTGATCTTTTTAATTCATTATTATAAATATTATGTAATCTTGAAATAATTTTTAACACAAATTTGCAATTATGAAACACATCTTATAAGGAATTGAAATTTAGTTCAGTTAATCGATTAATTTATAATTAAGTTATAAAAATATAAAAACTGTTGTATTGTGTGTCATCGAGAAGAAAAATTACAAGAAATTTTAAAAATCAATTACATTACTAATAAAATTTAGCCCAGCTTGCGAGTGTTTTGTTTTTGTTTGTTTATATTTAAAATCTTGAATCCTTCAATCAAGCCCAGTGAATCAAAAAATTGCATATTCATGAGTAAATCATTTTAATTATATTTTCTGGAGTAAAAGTTAACCCGTTTTAAAAGAATCATTGTTAATCTATTAACGTTCAAAATGATATTTGTCTTCATTGCAAGAAATTCGAAGAAAAACCTACTCTAATAAATGAATTTCTAAGACATTTAAATTTTTAAACAGTATTCTTAGCTTTAATATTTTTTCATGCAAATAAACACAGATTTAGTAAAAAATATAACAGGTTAAAATTATTTCAGAATCTTATTTTGAAAGTTCAGCGTGTAATTCTTTCTGAAAACATTTGAAGCTTCCCGCAGGCGAAATCAATTCATCACTGTCAGCCATGAATAGCAGACGTTTCCCCTCCTCGAGGAAACCCTTGTGGGAACTTCGCTTTACTACCCAAACCCCTAGTTTGACCCTTGCCCGCCCGAAAATCCGCCTGGCTCGTATAGAACCTACCAAGCCGGCTGGGGCGGGTGTCGTAGTGAGAGTGCTAAATATTTTACAATCACTATAATGTACAATGAAAAACTTTTTGATAGTCGCTGTGTTATGGGTTACAGTTGGTTCGAATTTTTTTATCCACGCGAGGGGAGCGGAAACAGCACCTTTTTTGGGGGAAGTATACGAGAAAGTTTGGGGGAGACCACTCACGCTGGTTTGAATTAGGGAATAACAGTCTTTTTTGCTAGAAATCCCTAAACCTCGTATCTCTCAGACATACAACTCAATTCAAAAGACTATTTCTTTAAGAGAAACTAAACTTGATTTCATTCACAAACTGACCGAATCCTCTTGGCTGCAATTCGAATCTAGTTTTAAAATCACTGACGTTTTCTGATAAACCTGTCTAGTAATGTAATGCATGCGGCAAATTTCACACATAACATCTATATACAGGGTGTACACAAATGAAGTGACGCATTTCAAAAATTAATTTTAAAAATATAGGGAGGCTGTCTTTTTCAAACAGCCGCTGATGTTAAAGGCGTAGGACTACTTTACTCGCGTGACTCTTTTCCGATTTTCAATTTTTTTTCGTAACTTCTGTTGTTACCCTTTATCTCTAAAATAAGACATTACTTATGTTTTTAACATATGTAGTTACCGAGATATAGAGGATCTCCCATACAACGCTTTTATGGCGTTTCGGCGTGTGAATCAAATTCTTTCCTGAGACCCCAATGGGAGAAACGTAGTCCTACGTTAAAAAAACTAAAAATGTTGGAACTACGAATTTTTTTTAAAAATGAGACCGCATCTCAAAAGATTTTTTCCTGATAGGTAACATGCCATTTCGGTGGTCTAGGGGGTCGTAAATTACTGGAACCCAAAAATTTGCTTAGAGCCATTATCTGAGAAAATATTAAAACTGTAAGAAAAATAAAAGCATGCATTTGTAGGGAATTTTACGCTCTTTAATTTGTTAATTCACATGCAGTGTGAAAACTGAAGAGTTTTTGTGATATTCAAGAAAAACTAAAAAAAGAAATCAGAAAACACGCATCGGCTTTTGCTGATCGGTAGCCATTGCGTACGGAATTTTTTCGCTGTAACAAATTTAGAACAGCGTAACGCCGCCTTACCTATCTGAAAAACTTTTTGAGATGCGCTCTTATTTTTAAAAAAAACGTGGTCCCAACATTATTAGTTTTTTTAATAATTTTTGAAGAGTGTCACTTAATTTATGTACACTGTGAGGCCTTCTCTCGCGCTGAAGTTCCCACAGGAAACGACCCCCCACAAACCTTTTAGGACTAGAAGAGAAAGAGCCGCGATGTAATCTAGGGTCATAAAACTACAAACGACTTTGCGCAACCGCCGGACAAAGGACCCCACGTAGAGTTGGCCACCTCAGAGACCGTCAAAGAACTCTTACAGTTCCGACCCTCGGCCAATGGTCAGAGGAGAAAGAAAGCGAGGCTAGTGGTTGGAAGCTAAGGTCAACCACTCGACAAATCCCTGAGACTTAACCTTTCGGCCACGCCTCATAGGGCCGGGCGAAGAAGTTTATAGTTTGGAGTTTTAGAGAGAGGGAGAGATCGATGGAGAATTGATTTGGAGATTGATTCGAGATTCGCGACTCGAGATTGGAGAAGATTGAGAAGTCAGATCTCGGCGCGAGATTCTGCACTTGTACGGGAGTTCTTAGAATCCGTGCAATCGAAGCCAACCCTTGGCTAGAGAACTCCTTTGGAGAGCTGCAACGCATTAGGGCATTCCTTTAAGGCATCGCTAGAATCATAGTGAGCGTCGAATACCTCACTGGAAATTACCGACTTGGTAACTCGTATAACCCTTGGTGGTTACGTTGATTAATTGAGAGTCGATTACCTCAATTTCCTCTTCCGGCCTTCGGACTTACAACTCACCCTGAGTTAGAACTATTTACTGAACTTTGTCAGTTGCTGGTTGATCGCATAGTGATAAAGGGCTCACCGCCAGTAACTGCGAGGTAATTCCAGTTATAGACATTTTATGACTCTCATTCTTGGGTTAGCAGAGGCATTTTAAGATGTATTTCTTCGTATGGGAATTCTTGTATAAACGACATTAATCCAAGAAACCCCTTAATTAAATGTCTGTGTATATATTGCTTTGTCTTGTTGATCTCATCACAGTCATTTTACCCAGGTATCACTGGGCTAAGACCTTTACAACACCCTGTATATACAAGAGAAGTCACTCACTGACTCATCCCCGTCTCTAAATCACTGGGACGAAAATTTGAAACTTGGCATGTGGCAGCTTCTTGGATGAGTAAGTTCTCACTAAGAAGGATTTTTCAGAAATTAATTAGAATTTTGATGGTAAAATTGCCTTAATTTTAACGTTTCCCTGTACTTGTTACAGCATCGTTGCTTTATAAATTGGAAGCTTTAACTGATTTTTCCAGCTCGTTATTTCATGAGAGAAAAAGACCACTCCACCGGTTTGATTGGGTATGAACAGATACAGAATATCTTTACTTATAAAATGAAAATGTTTGCATTGTGGTGTGTGTGTGCGATGTCCAGACAGTTACCATCACACTCCCAGCCAGCATTTGGCATGCAGGTAGACTTGTAATGGTGGAAATATTACTCCTCAGAAGCCAGAATTTTAAAATTTAATCCTACTTTGTTTAATTTTTTGTGTTGTTTTGGTTGGTCATTTTTGGCACGTTTGACTGTACTATCTTTTCTGTGATTGTTGACAAACAATCAATGATACACCATCGGATGAACAAGTAATTTCGTTCTAATTATGTTTGTTTTGAATTTAATATAATTTACTAGATTTTGAAATTTTTTAAATAATAGTCCACTTTTATGGTAATTTTTTGATGGAGATTTCTTGAAATTCCG
Organism: Araneus ventricosus; assembly: GCA_013235015.1. Taxonomy (NCBI): domain Eukaryota; kingdom Metazoa; phylum Arthropoda; class Arachnida; order Araneae; family Araneidae; genus Araneus; species Araneus ventricosus. The sequence continues at coordinate 4,677 of BGPR01015292.1, forward strand.
CATCGACATTCTTTAACTCTATAATTTTTTTATTTTTCAACTTATAACTGGGACGTTTTTATCAGTTTAAAACAAGAACGGTTAAAATATCTTATTCGTTTTTTTCAATTAATTTTCCCTCATCAGTTCAAAACAGTCTTTTTGCTAGCGAGATTTTCTCGGACGATCCCAGATGCATTGTTGCTTCCTCGCGGGAGGTGACGTAATATGCTGTCATTCCCAGCCTGCATTACTATAATCCAAATTTCCCTTCCGATGCCATTACATTCGCGTCATTGTCGAGAGAAGAATAAACTGGGAAAATCAATAATAGATGTTTTCTTTTGTTTTTTGATTTTGTTTTTTCCAAAACTTTTTCCGTGTCATTGTGGGCATTTTTCCCCCATTTTGTCCTGATTCCACGGACAACACCGTGTGCGTACTCTAGTGTTCAATAATTATATGAAAGTTCGTATGATTTAAATTATTGAAAGTGTTTCAACAGTTCCATCCAGCGACTGGTTTTAAACGGTCCATATGGTTCATTCTGGCCAATCTTCGGCCATTTGTAATGTAGTTGAACTAAGTGCGAAGATGAGGAGGCTTCGACCAACTTACATATGTTGACACGTGCCTTACCATCACGCCGTCATCTTCGGATACCGAACATTACAAATCCCAGTTTTTTGAGTTTTAGCTCTTCTTGTTTGAAATTGTTATCGTAAGTTTGCTCTCTTTCTAAAACAGGACTGCAGGCGTCCAAGCTGTGCTGGGGACATGGGACGTACTAAAACAGGCATTTGAGCGTCCAAGCTGTGCTTAGGATGGGACAGGCTACCAAAAGGCCAGTTAGGCGTCAAGCTGTGCTTAGGGACAACGGGCAGGGACAGGCTACAGGACATTTGGGCCTCCAGAAACTGTCATTTGGGGACAGCTTAGGACAAACTACCAAGCAGGACATTTGGACGTCCCAAGCTGTGCCAGGGACAACAGTGCAGGCTACCAAAACCTTGGCAGGTCAGGTGGGCATTCCAGAAGCTGTGCCCCAGGGACAACAGGACGGAGCTACAAACAAGCAGGACATTTTGGCCCGTCCAAGAGACTGTGCTTAGGGACAAGGACAGGCTACCAAAAGACTGAGGACATTTTAGGCGTCAAGCGGCAGTAGCCTTGGGGACCAAGCAGGACAGATGCCAAAAGAGCAGGAGTTCAGCCTCCCGAATCTGTGTTTGGGGACAACAGGTTGAGCTGCCAAAAAGAGCAGGACATTTTAGGCGTCTCCAAGCTGTGCCCAGAACAGGGACAGGCTACCAATACAAAACAGTACATTTTAGGCGTCCAAGCTGTGCTTAAGGGACAACAGAACAGGCTACCAACAAACGGGACATTGGCCGTTCGAAAGGTAATGCTTAAGGGACAACAGGGGAAGAACTCACCAAAAGACAGGACAGTGGAGCGTCCAAGCTCTGTGAGGGACAACAGGACGAAACTACCAACAAACAGGACATTTGGCCGTCCAAGAAGCTGTGCTGGGGACAAAGGGGACAGGCTACCAGACAGGACATTTGGGCGTCCCAAGCTGTGCCCAGGGACAGCAGGGACAGACTGCAAAACCATTTGGGCCTCCCAGGCTTGTGTTTGGGGACAACAGGACAGGCTGCAAAAAAAACAGGACATTTGGGCGTCCCAGAAGCACAGCCTTGGGGACAACAGGACAGGCTACAAAGACAGGTCAGTGGGCGTCCCAGAGGCATGCTTAGGGACAGACAGACAGGAGCTACCAATAAAGCAGGACATTTGGCGAGATGTGCTTAGGGACAACGGGAGAGAACTACCAGACAGGACAGTGGGCGTCCAAGCTGTGCCCAGGGGAGAAAACAGGGACAGGCCACCAACAAACAGGACATTTGGGCGTCCCAGCTGTGCAGGACAGGTTGGCACCAAAAGACAGGTCCAGACTGGGCGTCCCAAGCTGTGCCCAGGGACAACAGGACGGAGCTACCAACAACTTGGGACATTTGGGCGTCCCAAGGCTGTGCTTAGGGACAACGGGACAGAACTACCAACAAACAGGACATTTGGGCGTCCAAGCTGTGCTTGAGGGACAACAGGACGGGCTACAAAAGACAGGTCAGTGATCCCAAGAAGCTGTGCTGAGGGATGGGACAGGCCACCAACAAACAGGACATTTGGCCGTCCCGAGAAGAAGCTGTGTGCTTGGGGACAAGGGACAGGCCACCGAAAAAACAGGACATTTGGGCGTCCCAGAAGCTGTGCTTGGGGACAACGGGACAGGCTACCAACAAACAGCAGGACATTTGGGCGTCCCGAAGCTGTGCTGGGGACAGCAGGACAGACTACCAAAGACAGGTCCAATTGGGCGTCCCAGAAGCTGTGGCAGGACAACAGGACAGGCTACCAACAAACAGGACATTGGGCGTCCAAGCTGTGGGACAACAGGACAGACTACCAGCAAACGGGACATTTAGGCGTCCCAGAAAGCTGTGCTTGGGGACAGCAGGACGAGCCACAAAAGAGACGGGTCAGTGGGCGTCCCAGTATTGCTTGAGACAACGGGACAGACACCAACAAACGGACGTGGCCGTCCCGAAGCTGTGCTAGGGACAAAGGGACAGGCCACCAAAAAACAGCATTTGGGCGTCCAGAGCTTTGTGCTTGGGGACAACAGGACGTGCACCACCTAAAAAGCAGGACTGTCCCACGTTCGAAACTAGACGTATGGTCCCATTAATAGTTATACATGACAGGTCCACTGCATTTTTTATAATAGACAAAAGGTGATCAAAATAATTACAAAAATACCGTGCAAAAGAAATCACAAAAGGTTGAAAACAGCAGGGGTAATCTCCCTAAACTTTCTCGACTATATTCTAGCAGTATGTAGTAGAGATAAAATAATCCAAATAGCAGTAAAATAGAAAGAACCTAACAGCAGTGGAGAAAGAGCAAACATGCTGGAACGTCATACACGATTCAAGTAATTGTCCAACACTTGGAAGTGGATTAAAACAGACGTGATTATCAGATGACCTGGGTGTAAGATTAAGAGAAACAAAAATTTACCATTTGAGACCCTTTTTTTAACCGTGATTACAAATGTGGATACAAATCACCATTAAGAAGAAAGCCTCATACCAAATTTCACTTATCAAGTATTATTTTTTTGAAGAAGCTATTCTTCAAAGTTGTATTATACAGTGAAAGACAGTCACCAGATTGCGGATTTGGCCCAAAATGTTATGGACATGAACATTCGTAGTATAAACTGTGACGCAGAATTTTATCCACCTAGCTATTTAAGTTTGTGAGTATGGCGTTTACAAATGAACACGGACGATACCCCGACAGACAGGATTCCCGAAGGACAGTTTTGTCCAAAATTGGGTAACAACCACAAATTATGTTTAAGACCACATACCAAATTTCATCCCGCAGATTTAATAGTTTCAGTTATTTGTCCACAGACACACAGACAGACACAATTCCAAATTGTTGTTTTTCGGACCTCAGGAGTTCTAAAAAACTTGGCGTCAAAATCTCGAGTTCGAATTTTTATGACGATGCAATACTTTCTCTTCGTACGCAAGTAAAGTAATGTCGAAAAACGCAAGCACTCACTCGTATATTTAAAAGCGTTGGATCTTTCGAGCGACAGGGCGTGCATCCTTTCTCTGTTTTAGCAAATATTCTCGAGCAGCCAGTCTTTCGAAACCGAAAGTTTGGTAGACGTTGTTGTTTCCGAGCGCGTCATCGGTCCGCTTTTCATCTTTCGGACTGATGACTTACGGTCTCCTTGAAAGTTGATTCTCGTACTGAACTGTCATTGGTCTCCCTTTTCGACTTCTTTCGACTTGTTATTTACGGTTTCCCAAAGTTGGTTACGTCACTGGGCGTCATCGGTCTCCGTGCGACTTCTTGACGACTACAGTGCTCCGAAGTTGTTCTGTCGTACTGAGGCTGTCATTGGTCTCCCTTTTCGACTTCTTTCGGACTGATGACTTACGGTCTCTGAAAGTTGGTTCTGTCGTACTGAGGCTGTCATCGGTCTCCTTTTCCTTCTTCGGACCTGATGACTTACGGTCTCCGAAAGTTGGTTGTCATACCGAGGCTGCATCCAGTCTCCTTTCTGACTATACTTTCGGACTGATGACTTACGGTCTCTGAAAGTTGGTTCTGTCGTACTAGGGGCTGTCTTGATCTTGACATTTTGGTCCTGTGGAACGGATAGAAGGTCCTCAGTGTTGTTTTCTTCTGACAGTGGACTACAATGAAAAGTTATTGATTCTTTACTTATCTAGAGTTAATCCCATTCATATTTTTAATGTCATCTTGATAAAATTTGGAATATCTAAAAAAGAAAAAACAAATAATAAACAAATTTATTTGGTGCTCGCAACGCACATCATGCAGGGAGGAAAAATTTACAGGTACAAAGATATAAATACAATTGGGAAGTTTTAATTTGTGTTAGAGTAAAAAATACAATAATATTAACACACACGGAAAAAAGAGAACGCGTTTTTTTGCTTTACAATTTGTTCCGGAATAGGTTCAGGCCTTGGAGGAAATTCAAATTTAGACCTTAAAGCCGTTTTTTGACAGAGAGGGCATATTCTAACTTTGAATCCCATGGATGAAGGCCTCTGCTGACATCTCACCAGATCTTTTCATTCCTTTGTTTTTTTTGAAATATTATTTATTCCTCTTCCTCAGATTAGAAACTTTTCGAATTCATATTCATATTTTATATTGTAGAAACATTTTTTTTAATTTATTTTGCTTTTAAGTATGGGAGACCAGTTCAACAAAATATAGCTCAGGAATTTTAAAAATGTACCCCAATCATCATGTCACCCAGATAAAGTGTTCCGTTAGAATAACAGATTGTCTATATGGAATTATAAAATGTTTATATAATTAAATACAACATATTGTACTACCGTAATAGCTGCCACCAGGCTACAGGATTGCGTAGAATGCTTATGAATAAAGAATCATCTTATTAACAAAACCCATTGGCGGCATTAAAACCATAAATTGGCGTTAACTCATACAAATTACCGACCAAATTGGCGGCGCCAAAAATGTGGCGTTAATACGTAAATTATCACAAAAATATGGCAATACTGCAAAAACCATAAATTGGCGTTAATACGTAAATTAAAAACCGAAGATTGAAGTTAATGAAGTGTACAAAAACCAACTTGGCGGCACTCACCCAAACCTAACACTCAGTGGCTTTAATACATATGTACAATTATTGATATATCATGAAGGTTCTTCAAAGGACTGGAGCTGTAAAAAAAAATGTGAATGAAATATCAGGTTTGGAGAATTTGCGACGTCTCAGAAAGAATTAAGATCCATACTTATATAAAAGAGCAATAAGACAGACGATTTTGTTTGTTTAGGTTGCGTGCTACTTATGTGTATAGCGGGATCAACATTGTATAATAAGTCTATACAACGTAATACAAAAAATTAGGTAATTCAATACACAAAAAATTAGGTAATTCAATACACAAAGCAATATAAGGTAAGTAGAAATGATGCAATATAAGTAATGACAATAAAAACAAGACGTGAATATAAATACATTAAAACAAACCACAAACGTAATAATAATTACAAACGATAAATAAATAAATACAAATACGTAATAAATAAACACACACTAAAATAAACAGAAAATGAAAATAATAAAATCTAATAAATAATAAAATAAAATTTTTTAAAAGAAGTACCAAACATTAAAAAATCGAGTCTGAGAGATATAATTTAGAAAGGAACAGGAAAGAATAAAACTCGAAAAAAATTGAAATAGAAGAAACTACAACAAAACAATTTCTATAAACACAATTTGGATTTTTTTTAAAGTAGACCACCTAAGGGTTCCGCAAATGACCTGGTCACGCCTACCCACTTTAGGGGCATTTGATGGTCATATATATATATTCGATTAGAGCCTTAGGATAAACTGGCATAATAATATGATTGTCTTTCGCTAGTCGAGCATCAATTTTGGGACAAAGTAAATGGCGCTCAGGGCATAGCGATTTCTCTGCCCTTCATCATCAATTTAGAAAGTAATCCGAAACACACTAATGCTTTCCCATGGCGACCCTAAGAATGGCTCGTGGGGATCTATTTCCTGCTTGCTTCGGTCCTATCCCATAATTTATTAATATGATATTTTTAAAAAATCTTTCACTTTTTATGTGGGGCCTAGATGGAAACTAAGGACCTTTTGTTTGTCAAATGGTGACATACCTTCCTGTCTTGTCCTCCCTTTTTGTTTGTCTTTAGACACAGATGGCGCCATGGTTCTAGTTTTTCAAAAAAAGGGGTGATTGCTTGTTTGGGCAGGAAGTTAGCGTTGGTTTGTGATGCGTGGGGACATTTTTTTCTCTCTTCTACGTATACAATGAAGTTTGTTTATGAAGGCTTTATTTCAACCGGAAGGCTATTTTATCAATATTATTATGCGTTTTTTATGTTTGTGTTTGGTTTTCCTTTTAAAATATTAATGCTTTCAGATATACTGTTCTCCTTTGTCTTTTATTTAGTGAAATTTCAGGCTAGAGAGCTATTTTTGAGCGATGCTTCTTACGAATTTCCAAATATTTTAATCCATTTCAGAGCTCCTCCAGCTATGATAAAATGGATCCCTTGTTGTTTACATCCCGATTATCTCGCAATATTTTCTTAGTTCTGAATTTTTGTTACGTATTATGATAATATGATATATTGCATTATGTATAATGTATTGTCAGATACACATTTTTGTTCTAGCAAGTTGCAACAAGGTTGACACGAAACAAGGCACAACTGAAAAAACTTTGCAACAAGTTAACACGCTCAGATCTACGCAGACGAACTTTCAGCAAAGCTTGCACGCTCCATTACAAAACCATAGCTAAAACAGAGTCGAACACAACCTCGAGATTCTATTCCGACCCTGAAACTAGTGCGGAGCATGACACTCCATGGCCACTCAAGCCAGCTAGACTGCAAGATGAGAAGATAGGTGTCTAAATAGATCCTTTATACGGATTAATCTTTTCTTGATTTCATCATAATTTTTAAATTTTTATGTTGAGAACTTTGATTTGAAATCAAGAGAGCATTTTCGCTTACTCTACGTTTTGCTAGTAAGAATAATTAATGGAATTATTAGGTTTCAAAGTAATTATCTCCAAAATGGGACAAAATGCTAAATTATTATTTTCAGCAAACATTAGGAGATTCGTTTGGTTTAATTTTGTTCATGAACGATAAAAGTTTCCAACATTAAGAAAAAAAAGACGGCGTAGTTAGTTTCTTTAAACTAGCGAGTTTAATTTTGAAAGATGGAAAATGTTTATTTTTTTACAAAAAAGACAAGTTTTCACAAAATTATCTTTATATTGTATTATTGGGAAAAGAAGCACGGTCTACGGGTACATAAAATGGATGATTTTTTAAAACAGATACAAAAGTGAAATTATCTCTTGTGCTATGATTCATCAAACTTGTTTTTGCAAACTCTACAACTACGTGCAGGCGCTGAATTTCACGCAGCGAACTTGTTAAGCAAATTGGTTTTGCAAGCGAGGACGTGAGCGTTCTACATTGAGTTTAGCCACTAAGTTCCTTCAAGCTCGTCCGCGACAAATTTAGCCATGACAAAGGTAATATACAGTCAAAATCAAACTTAAGCAACAGTAATCGTACTATCGGGGTATATATGAAATAAGCACAAAATACACTATCAACAAAACTACATTTCTAAAGGATGGTTTTATTTTCCAAATAAACTTGATTCAATCATCCCGAGTTCAAAATGTAAGTTTCAGTGTTCCCTTCTTACAGAATAATTTAAATATTTTGAATCATTTCGAATATATTCCTTAGTTATAAAATGGATCAGAATGGATTCCTTGTCGTTTAATCCTTTTATCTCAGAATATTTCTTACGTTTGTTTTCTTTCAATTGAATTTTGCCCACACATGTACATTTATTGTACATTTATGATTAATAATTGTATTGCATATTTGAAATAGACAACAGAACACAGCTTCAATAATTTACATTCTAAAAAGGTGCGTTTATTTTCAAATAAAAACTTGATTTACCGTCCTCCTGGTTCCAATGTAAGTTCCAATTTAGTAGTTGCTTCACAAGATAATTTCCCCAGATATTTTGATCCATTTCGAATGAATCTATAGCTCCTTGATAAAATGGTACTACAAGATGTCTCTTTTAATACCTTTTATCTCAGAATATTTCTTAGCTCTTTGCTTTCCTTCACATGATTTTGGCCGAGTATACATTATGTATTAAATATATTCTACTGTTAATAAATAATGTTTTTTGTAATAGTACTGAAATGAGCGACAAGTAGAACACACGCTACAACAGACTACATTCAAAGTGTGCTGTTTTTTTTTCAAATAAAAACTTGATTACCGTCATGTCTGAGTTCAGGTTGTTTTTTGTGCTCTTCTTCAGACAGAGCAGTGACTGGCCTTCGCGAACGAGATCGGTTCACCTCTTCGTCTCCCGTAAAGAGATAGCAGATAAACCTGTCCAAGGAACAGGAAGTTTCGAGAAGAAAACAAGTATATGACTGAAGTACTGGTCCCACTTTAGGGTGGATCTGCTCGGAGATGTGAAATAACTGCCTTAGCCTAACAAAATGACATTAGGATGGTTTCCTTAAGTATCAAGGGAACACAAATAAATGTCAAATCTTTTAAATCTAAATTCATCGATAGTTTTCTTTCGGTTTCTATAAGGCATAGCAAGAAGAGAAAATGGCCATCAGGGATATAGTAAAGTGGTGCCCAGTGTATAAAATATTTGGCTTTAAAAACATAAAAAAATAAATCGGGAGTGGTCTCCCCTAAACTTTCCTCGTATACTCCCAACACATGTAGAAAATACAGTATATGTTCGTTTTAACAAAACCTCTTTTAATACGAGCACTTGCATTTAGGAACCTGATGGTCGTGAACACTCCCATAGACGACAATGTATTTTTCTCTCGCGATACTAGCAGTGGGTCCCAGAATACACTCCCCATGAGACGTAATGTAGTTATTTCTCATCGCATTTACAGAATGGTTAGTGGTCCAAATACACTCCCATGGCATGTATAATGTTTTCTCTCCATTTGTTTACGACTAGCTAGGTGGTCCCAGATACACTCCCATGAGCGTTGTAGTCTTTTCTCTCGCATTTACAGACAGCAGGTATCCCGACACTACCTCCATAGACGTAATGTAATTTTTCTCTCGCATTTAGACTAGCAGTGGGGGTCCAGATCCTCCCATAGACGTAATAATTTCCTCTCTGCATTTACGGCTTCTAAATTAGAAAATCTCTCTTTTTGCGAACTCGTCATATTTCTACAAATTTTTTTTAAATATCGGAGACACCAGTGAACGTTACTCTCAACGGTGTGGATAGAACAAATAAGCGCGATACTGCCAATACATCTTGGACTGATGTTTAAAAAACTTACAACATCGTAAGCATTCAGCTCGAAGAGGCTCACTACGTATTTGAGAAATGAAAATGCCCGACGACATGGGTAAGGAAGAGGTTTACTGCTAAATGAACTCCCCAGAAGAAACCCACTGCTGCTAAATTTATTCAGGACATTTTACTTTCTCGTATACAGAAGTATACAAAGAGAAAATATTGTAATCGTCAAGAATTCGAACTCGAGATTTGACGCGAATCTCCGCTTTTAACCTCCCTAGGTCCGAAGCTGGTACGAGATCATGCCTGTGTGCTGTGAACACGCTAACTCGAAAACTAATGAGCTACGGGGATGACAATTTGGTATGGTCTTTAGAAACATGATTCCTGAATCTATCAAATTTTAGGACCAAATCCGTCAGAGGGATCCTGTCTGTCTGGCTATGTTCGGGTCATTGCCCGAACGCTATGACTCAAAACTTGAAGAAAGCTAGATGGATAAAATTTTATACACAGTTTTATCGTCATGAATGTAGGTCCGTATAAAATTTTGGGCCAAATCCGTCAAAGGGTTGACTGTCTGTCGGTCTGTATAATCGCATACTTGTTCAGTTTTGAAACTAACTCCCTGCGCATGCCTACTAGTGGCAATGCCTGTGCAAGGAAGGGACGCTCCGAAACTTGGCAGTTTGCCAAAAACAAATTCTGGAGTGATTTTGTAAGGAAGCGAACATTTAGGGAGTCTCGCCAGGTCCTGTTGCGCAAAAGAATGAGCAGAGGATTTGAATATGTTTTGATCCTTCAAACCACGCGTGGTTCCAACTTCGGTTTACTTGCGGCGGAAGTTTATTTGACGTCTTTTATTATTCTAGTTTTCTCTACATGTGTTAGGAGTGTACGAGAAAGTTTAGGGGAGACCACTCCCACTGGTTGAATGTGGATTCAGATGTGATTCGTACGGCGGAGATGTCAGATGAACAAATTATGGCTGACATAATGAAAGAAGAGGAAGATCTTTCAGAATTGGAACAAGAAAGAAAATGAAATGACCCAACGACCGACTGCCAAACAAGCAGCTGAATGGTTGTCAGGAATGAGGCACTTATTTCAAGGGAACAATAACTGTGAAATGATTTCAAGCAGAGATAAAATGGAAACACGTATTTTCCAAAATGTGATTTTAAAACAAAAAAAGATAAGTGATTATTTCCGTACATAATTTTTTACCTATGTTTTCATCTATGTATTTTCATCTGAATAATACAGTCTGTGTTTTCATATGTAATGTTTTCAAAGCATGATAACGTATTTTTCTGTGTAATAAAATTATTTTTTGTGCATCAATTTGCATTTATTTCTTGTATACTTTAAAAATACATGTACACTGTAAAAAAATCCCGTAAAATTTACGGTTTTAAACTGGCAGCTGGGTTGGTTGTGCAAAACCGTAAAAGTTACGAAGTAAATCCGTAGGCACAACGGTTTTTTACCATGCAGGAACAAGTTTTTCCCGTAAAAGTTACGAAGTAAATCCGTAGTCACAACGGTTTTTTACCGTATGAAATTAAGTTTTCTCCGTAAAAATTAAGTCATCGAAGTAAGTGACGTCATCGACTGAGTTGAGTTGTTTTTCTCCTTCTGTTCGAGTTGAGTTGAAATGTGCTGATGTGTATTATCAATAAGGAATATTAATTAATCAGGGCTTAATTATTAATTTCAATTAGTTTAATTAGTATAATTTTTAAATGAACTTACTTGGACGATTTCGATGCAAGATGGTGCCAAAACTTCTAACTCCTCCTAGCCGGGGATCGAAACCGCGTTCATAGAAATAAAAGGCAGTCGCTCTAACCACTAGACCACCGGAGACTTCATAAAATAAAGTAAAAATAATCTATTTTAGTTTTAAAGTCACTATAGCTCTAGTGGCGCCACCTACTGGTGTAAAAATCAACTATTGCCAGAACACGTGTTTTAAGGTTACGGAGATGGAACCCTATTAAAAACATGAAATGAATGCAATAAAATTACATTTAAGAAAAGGGAAAGTTATCGTACGGAAAACAATACCGTATGACGAAAAATAGAATTTGCATTGACGGTTTTAAACCGTTTATGGCTGGAGCGGAAAACGGTGAAAAACCGTTTTGTCAACAACACAGCTTTAAACCGTCAAATATACGGAAAAAGTCCGGGAAAAAAACGGATATTTTTTACAGTGTATAACTTTATTTCATAATAGAAGTAAATAATCTTCAAATACTGCTTCGTCTAGGAAGAGGAGGCAGTTTGATAAAAATAGACATAAATAATGTACGTATTCATATCATTTTTGGTGTTTTTCTATTTTACGAACTATTTGAGTTTTCCCTACGAGTTCGTAAAAATTAGCGTCGACTGTATAAGCTAAAAGGCAGTAAAACGAATAAGCGTCCCTAAAAGCGAAACGTCATATCATGAATTCTGAAGGTCGTGCGTTGACGCGGTAAGGCAGAAGAGTAGAATCAGAAGCCGGTGTGATTACGCAATATTGCTGCTTAAGATTTCAACCAATCAAATTTCCAATTTGAACGCCTTTTTTCAAACCGATTGACACAAAAATTGGACACAAATCTACAATTAAGGTTAGAAGGCCACATACCAAATTTCATTCATCAAAGTCATTGTGTTAAGGAGTTATTGTGTTCACAAGTATGCGATTAAACAGACTGACAGACGGTCAACCCTTTGACGGATTTGGCCCAAAATTTTATACGGACCTACATTTCTGAAGACAAAACTGTGTACCAAATTTTATCCATCTATCTATTTAAGGTTTTGAGTTATAGAGTGTAGATGAACGCGGACAGACAGACTTCCCTTTGACGGATTTTATCTAAAATTTGATAGAAACCTATAAATTATGTGTCAAGATCACATACCAAATTTCATCCCCGTAGCTCTAATAGTTATCGTGTTCACAGAGAGACATAATTCCAAAATTGTGTTTTTCGGACTCAGGGAGGTCTAAAACGTGGAGATTCGTCAAAATCTCGAGTTCGAATTTTTTGACTATTACAATACTTTCTCTTTGTATACTTCGTATACGAGAAAGTAAAAATAATAATATCTGGCTTCGTAGCGTTAACATCAAGCAACATAGTACGAGCCACAATTTGCTTACCTCTGGTGCAACACGTTTATCTCTGAAAGCGCAAGAGAGGATTGCGAGATCCGACGCCAACGGATTCAGTTGCTTTGAAAGAACTTCACGAACGGTAGAAAATTATTTTTAACAACAGAATTACGTTAAAGATATTCAATGCTTGTGAAGGTTTGTACATACAGTATACTCTCTATTATCCGTGCGCGGATTATCCGGTTTGCGGATTATCCGTGCTCATTTCGGACTCACAAAAAAATTTAAAGAGAAATATTTTCACGCTTATCATGCACGCAAAATCGATGCTGATGTTCGATCGAGAGATTCATTCCTTGAAACTAGTGAGCTATGCCGGCGGAAGCTAAAGAAAAATTTTTTCTTTCTTCCTCCACGTGCAATCTCTACCAGTTCATCCTCTAATTTTCCGAGAAATGAATCATCCACTTTCTGTCAGCTCATTCTAGTACGAACACGCTTCTCCCTGACACGTCATTCTTTAATTTCTTCGTCTTCTCTCACTTCGCACGTGTTCCTTTAGTTTCTGCGTCTTGTTTATCGTCAGTTAGTAGCGTGCAATTTTTTTACTGGTAAAAATGAGTGGTGTGAAACGAAAACGAAGCTTTTTAAATGTTAAAAAAAATTAGAAATCCTTCAAAAACTTGATAATGGAGAATCGGCTAGTACTGACGCAGAAGATGTACTAAATGAGGAAAATACTATTTCTCATTCTGCTGCTCTACAATCCGTGGAAACTTTGTTAGATTATATGGGACAAAGAGGATTTGATTACGGAGACATTGCTGCGGTTCGTAAAATATCTGTCGATATACGACAAGAGATGAACAAAGAGCAGAAGCAAAGACACATTACAGATTTTTTTTAAGCAGTATATGTTAAAAGGAAAATTCCTAGTTTGATGTTTAAAACATGCAGATGTAAGTAATTTTTATATTTTTGTACTGTTGTTGATTTTTCTTTAATAAAATGGAGTTTTCGGATTATCCGTGCTTTTCTATTGTCCGTGCGATCAATCCCGCTGATTAACCCGGATAATTGGGAGTACAATGTATAATCTAAATTCTAGTTATTAAAGGTATTTTGAAGGTTAAATATTGTTACAAAGTTATAAAGTCGTTTTCCTGAGATGCTAATCTTGGCGACAAACATGACAACTTGGCGTTCGTTTTGGCGACTTGGCTGCACAGTTGGCGACAAAAGAAATTTTCTAGAAGGACCTCGAACCTTCAAACAATTTCTACTGGTTTCATGAACTTTCTAGAGATTACGTCACTTCCTACGTAATGAAGTCACTTCCTGTTGAACCAGCGGGAGTGGTCTCCCCTAAACTTTCTCGTATTCTTTCTAAGTGGAGATTCGTCAAAATCTCCAGTTCGAATTTTTTTGACGATTACAATGCTTTCTCTTTGTATACTTCGTATACGAGAAAGTAAAACAAACAAACAAACAAACAAACAAACAAACCTGAAATCAAATATCTGTTGCCACGTTTCAAAAAAATATTACTTTGAAGCAGGCGGGATAAAATAGGCGATGCAATGAATACTAAAGCGAAAATTCTGCTTTGGAATTGAATTCCCAAGAAAACAATTTATACTACCACAACCGTAACAATTGCAAAAGCGCGTGAAAAAAAGATTCGCTGAAATAATGAGATCGGTTTGATTTACAACAATAAAAAAATTGTTAACAATTGATGCTTGAAAACATTATTTATTGTTGTAAATAAAATTTACAACAATAACAGATTGCTACCAATACGCATGCGCATGAGAATAGGATTAAAGGAAATTGAATATGCAATTTGAGCGCCTCTTTTTGACGGATTTGGCCCAAACTTTTATACGGACCTACATTTCTGATGGCAAAACTGTGTACCAAATTTTACCCATCTAGCTATTTAAGGTTTTGAGTTATAATGTTCAGATGAACGCGGACAGACAAACAGACAGACTTCCAGTAGACGGATTTTGTCCAAAATTTGACAGAAACCTACAAATTATGTTTAAAGACCACATACCAAATTTCATCCCCATAACTCTAATAGTTTTCGAGTTATCGTGTTCACAGACAGACACACACACAGACAGACAGACATAATTCCAAAATTGTGTTTTTCGGGAGGTCTAAAAAGCGTGGAGATTCGTCAAAATCTCGAGTTCGAATTTTTTGACGATTACAATCTTTCTCTTGTATACTTTCGTATACGAGAAAGTAAAAGTATAAAGGCAAGCTCGATCTGCAAGCAAGCTGGTGAGCTAATAAGAAACCTTTGAGCACTGTGTTGAGGTTTATTGGTAGTCTCTGTTGTGAATTTTTACAAATGCTGTTTTAATACTTGTGCTACGTTTCTTTGCTTAGAAAATTTGTAAAATAAAGAGCTTTATTTTTTTAATCCTGCTTATTGGACTGCATTCACCTACACCCACAAGACGATTTTGTTACAATATCTTCTATATTGCGAAACCAAACGCTACGGTCAAAAAGCAATAATTTGGACTGACGGACTTCAATTTAAAATCAGCAGAGTATTGCTCGCTGCATTACTGAATTACATATGCATTAACGAAATAATAAATATAATAAACTTTAAAAAAAACGTTTTTACCAATGCATTAAAAAAGAAAATAATAATTTTTTCTCAAAAATCTGGAGGTCAAAACAAAAATCGTAAAAGCGTGAGGCGCAGGTAGAAAAGCTGTAAGAAAATCAAAATTGTAATCACATTTATAATATATTTTATATGGTGAATGTTTTATAACATTTCGTTTCTTATGATAATCATTGTGGTTTTATATCTTTCTCCTATTGTTTCCAGCGCCTCACGCTTTTACGATTTTTGTTTCAACCTCCAGATTTTTGAGAAAACATTATTATTTTCTTTTTTAATGCATTGGTAAAAGCGTTTTTTTTTAAAGTTTTTTTAATATTTATTATTTTCTAGTTTTTAGTCTTTAATTTATGTCATAATTTAGCATCATAAATATATTGGGATCTTAGAATCAATTTTTCATGAACTAACTCCAACAATTATTTACTTGAAAGGATCTATAATAGGATATAAGGGAAAGGAGGGTAAGAGTACTCACCTAGTGGAATTTTCGTTATAAAAATGAGAACTGAAAAGTCAGAGCCTCGAAAATATACTGAATCATAGTTTATTAACTCAGGAAGAAGGGTACAAAAAATTAAAATTTTATCTGTAAAAAATATATATATTACGAAACGCAAGGAAAAAAATGCCAAATGCGTCGTACTCTTACACGACATCGGGTAAGAGTACGCAGGACGTGAGGCCAAGATTACGCACCCTGAAAATTTAGCAGTAGTCGCATACAAAAGCTCCACTGCCGTCGTAACTGGAACATTCCTCATGCCACCACTCCTTACATAATCCACACTGGATCCAATCATCATGTGTTTGTTCGCAGCCTAGTCATATTGCTCCCTCATTATTTGGATTTCTATGGACTGGAAACTTTTTCTCCAGACAACAGCTCTTCAGATTATTATCCCAATCTCATTTTTTTAATAATAATAATGATAAAATAAAATACAAAGTTTTGTTGGAATGGCTGTTTCAAATTACAGAACGAATAAGAGTACGCATATCTGGTCTGTGCGTACTCTTAGCCGCCGATGTATTGCTTCTTTAAATCGTCCATAGATGGCCGTAGAATTCACTAAAGTCAAATTCTAACGTGGCCACGTTGTTCGGAAGGGAACAAACCTCATAATGATATTTACTTTGAAAGAAAGCATTAGTCCTTTATTTACAAAAAAAAATTAAGATTTCTTCACAGAAAAATTGCATGCTAACATAACGAAATCATATATTACCTGATAAATGAAAGACAGCAAGGATGAAAATAATTATGGCGGTCTCTTGAGACAGCTGAAAACACACATGTTGATATGATCACACTTGCTTTTGCTTGCACTGTTGCCAACAGGAAAAAAAATCCCTGTGTACTCTTACCCTCCTTTCCCTTACTTATTTTTATTTTTATTGAAACATTTAAATTACTGCGTAAAGTATTTTAAAGTATTTTTTCTCTCAAAAATACTATAGATGGGGCACTGAAACCTACCGAGTGCAAAAAATTAATAATTGAGAGCTCCAAAATTATTAAAATATTGCATTGTCATCAAGACCCAATAAATATACAAAATTTCAGAACTCTAGTGCATTAAGAAGTGAGTTGAAAATCGATCACAAAATTCCAACCTTATATACAAACATGAGACATTTCGAACTTAATAAAAGAGTTTAAAAAGAATCGATTTCAGACATAGGAATTAATTGATAGATTTCAGCTACCAGGGAATGGTTTCAGTATACAAATATAAGGTAAAAAATATACAATAAATAAATACAATAAGTAAAAAAATAATGGAAAATAAAGTAGATTCGTAATTGAGAATCATCAAAATAAGCAACTGAAAACTAATTCAGTTAAATTATTTTTTAAATCGTTTGAAACAAACACATCAGAAGAAACTTTTCGCTTGAAATCATAATCACACGAATAAAACGACGAGTCAAAAATTTAAAACTGAGCAAGATATTAAAAATAATTTGAATTTGAAGGCACTGAAATAAAGTGTAGACATCGATTTTAAAAAGAATGATCGAATAAACCAGCGGGAGTGGCCTACCCGAAACTTTTTCGCATACGACCAATAATGTGGGGTGAGTAAACACCCAGTGGATAAGTAAATATTCTTGGGGTATTTACCCAAGGCCTGGTTATTTTGAGAAAAAAAATTATGAATGGTAATTTACAATGAAACATATAAAATTCATAAATTCCCAAAAACTTAATATTTTGCAAAAAAAATTGGGTATGTTCTCAATTTTTACGCGCGCTGAGGTACCGCAACTTTATTTAACGTTTTTGAGTACGAAATCTTAATACAGATATCACTCAAGCTTCCACCATACCTTCCATCTGGAGAATGTCAGAACAAAGTTTCGTTTCAGGTGGGTGTCATAATTTCCGAAGCGCGTGTTTGCGACTCGCTACAATTTCCTTCGTAGACCGCCAACCATACTAAATTGAGTAAAATAAGCGAAACGCTCGCCAACACACAGTCGCGATGTGCATTTTGAACCAAATATAGAATTTGAACACCTGTTTGATGGATTTGGCCAAACATTTTATACGGACCTACATTCACGACGATAAAACTATGTACCAAATTTTATCCATCTAGCTTTTAAATTTTTTGAATTATAGTGTTCACAAGACCGCGGACATAGAGACAGACAGACTTCCCGTAGACGGATTTTATCGAAAATTTGATAGAAACCTATAAATTATGTTTAAAGATCACATACCAAATTTCATCCCCGTAGCTCTAATTGTTTTCGAGTTATCGTGTTCACAAACATACAGACAGACAGACATAATTCCAAAATTGTGTTTTTCGGACTCAGGGAGGTCTAAAACGTGGAGATTCGTCAAAATCTCGAATTCGAATTTTTTGACGATTACAATACTTTCTCTTTGTATACAAGAAAGTAAAAAAATGGAATTTCCACTTTCCTACTGATGATCCTTTTGCTTTTCGTTAGGTGAATAAATTTCATCTATGTCTACTTTACTAGATAACGGTCAAAAAGTAACTAACATATATTTGAGAAAGAAAAGACAAATACAGCGATACAAATTGTTTCACACTCACCGATTTGTTTCTTTTAGGCTTTATCTTCGGTCGTTTACCATTCAAAGTGGCATCTCGATATGCTGAAGCAAAATGCATATGCTCATTAATTATTTAATAAAATTCCAAAATTTAAATTATTGTAAATTCACCCTTTAAAACAAAAATTTTGATTTTTCAGATATCTTTATTATGAACTAGAAAATCACCCGTCATTGTATGACGGGTGCAAATTGCCTCTTCATTCGAGAGATTTCCCATCAAATTTGACGTGTTTAAATAGATATATATGCGAGAGAAATGTTTAACATTGATTGAAAACAAATAAAATAAACATACGTTTTATGACAGGAAATATTTTTTATTTACATATTATTTACATATTTGTTTATTCAAAACCCTCTTGGTAAATAACATTCCGTGTGAAGTATTTTATTATAATTCAATAAACATGAAATTCTCAGCTAAAATGTAAGTCAAAAGTTAAAATTTCAAAGGAATTCTTTTTCGAAATTCTAATCAAAACAAAGCATTTCTCCGCTTGTCGAACGTTGCCAAAAATATTATCAAATTATACCATCACTATTGCAATAAATAATGAGATGCATCGTGGCGTCCAAACTATACCACTGGCATTATATACCACTGAAGTGGGGGATTTACTACTTTCTATTAAAAAACGGAAATTAATTTGAAATATATGATTAATATAAATTAAAATTTCTCGCGAACTATTGATCATAGCGAGATCAATTTTATATCCATCGATAGAAATTTTTTTTCACTATTTTAGAGCTATTAAATTTGAGATTAGAACGACAATTACTCTTTTAAATTTAAAATGACTGAAATTTAGGTGCTCTCATAATGGAATAATGCTGTCTAACGTCTCGCAGTACTATGGCGCGAGTTTTATTGTTGGTGACGTCGGAGAGTTACCGAGAGACAGATATGGGCTATTATATTAGTAATAAGTAATACAGTAGGTGTATACAGTGAAACCTCTTCGAACGGCCACTCCTGCATAGCGGCCACCCTTCTTAACGGCCAATTTTTCGTTGTACGGATTTTTCGGCCCATAGACCTAATATTAAAATAACCCCTAGCAGCGGCCACCCAACCCCTCTGAACGACCGCCGGGTGGGTTCGCCCATCCCATTTGACAAACGCATCAGTTAGAGATTTACTTTTTAAACTGAAAAACGAACTTGGAAAAAATGTTTTTTTCCGAGAAGGGTAAAAACTTAAAACAGTCACGAATTGTATCCTTTTTTTCAAAAAATGTAAAAAATTATTAAATAAAGTACTGTTTTCTCTTTAGATAAGTCTCAAACTTCATTTTAAATAAGAAATATGTGTCAGACTTGTTTATATTATGTATTATAGCAATTATCTTGTAATCGTAACGAAAATCCTTCAGAGCGGCCAATTTTTCTCGGAACAGAGGTGTGGCCGCTCAGAGAGGTTTCACTGTATTCAAATCTATCGACGACGGCTAAATGATAGATAGATAACAATAATGGCTCATGAGGCTTAAGAAAACGACTAAGGAAAAATTCCCAGCACTGAAATTTTTTAAAAAAATGAACTAAACTGGTGAAAAAGAAGGACTAGTCTACAAAACTGGGGAGTAGAGAAAAAAATGATTTTTTCTTCTCATAGCAAATTAAAAACATAAACAAAACACAAAGTTTAAACTCATTTATCTCGAAATGTGATTTTTTCCAAAATTTTCATTTTTCAAACGCGATATTTAAAATTCAATTTAAAACGGGTTGGTTGGTTCATTTTTTGGCTTAAATGAACCAAACCAACTGTAATGAACCAAAATATAAGTGCAATGATGTTCCATTAAAAAGTTATGTAGCTTTTGAGGTTTCAAAAAAGGCCAAAATTCTTTAAAAATTCATTATTTCACTCTTAAACTCTTATAATTTACATGTTTTTTGAGACATTGCAAAAATTTTGCCTCACGACCTAGCCAATAGTTGAATGATTATATATACTAAAGCATTTTTCATTCTGGTCATTTGTTTTTGAACGAAAGTGTTTGGAAAAGGGTCAAATTTAGTGCAAAAACTTCTAAGTTTTATCAAATATTAAATAAATATATATATATCAAAACCAACATATAAACACAAGATAAAAACTCAAAAACAGTAAAAAAGGACAAAATGGCTAAATAGACAAAAAACCAGAAAAAACAAAAAAAAATGAAAAATATCATAGCGAGCCGCTCGTCAGGAAGCGAAGCTCGCTCATGATATTAATTTGTGCTTTTTTCTGCTGACGACAAACGAAATCCGTTAAAAATTGCCGTCATCCCCTCTAAAAGTACAAAACAAACGAAAATGGAAGATTTCTTGAATAAAAAATATAAATACATTTAAGAAGATTTAAAAAGAATCAAATACAAAAATCCGAATACAAATACAAAAAATCCGAATACAAAAATACCTAGAATAAAAAACAGCCGTAACATAAAAAATAATAAAATAAAGCGAAAAATGCTTAACGTGGCCATGGAAACGCTACCGCGAACACGAGGAAAATGAACGCCAAACCAGTTATCGCCGTTGCCAAACAGAGGAAAGAGAAAGATAAGGAGAAAGAGGCTTTGTCAGTAGCTCCGTAATCACTGCTTGAGATATCGTCGCACAAAGTTCTCGGGAATACCATTATTTAAAAGTTGATCATACAAAAGCTTTAATTGTCTAGATTTTGAAATTTCGTTCGAACAAATAGATCTAATGCGAGAAAGTTGAGAGAGAATAGTGTTTCTATAAATCTTAATAGAAATATTAGAAGACCAATATGAAAGTCGGTTGACACAAAAATTAAAATCCATTCTTTTGTCAAAGATATCGATACAAAAGTTATTATCAATAAGTTTAATATCCAGATCTAAGAAATCCGCTTCAAACTGATTACAGTTTGTTTGTTTAAGAAGCAAGGCTGAAGGATAAATATTTTGCCACGTAATATTAAATGATCCATGATTAAAAACAATAAGATCATCTACGAATCTGAAAGCCTGAGGATGAAGAAGTAAATAATTCTTCTCAAAATAATGAAGGAAGAGGTTAGCTGTAATAGAAGAAAATGAAGATCCTTGAGGAATGCCATGTGATTGGAGAAAAATACTTTCCCCATTGTAAATAAAATTATTAAATATGCAAAAATTACATAATTTATCCCAATACTCAAAAGAAATATTGAGAATATTTTTGTAATCAAAAAAGTAAGAGTTAAGCACCTCTCGAAGAGTGGCTAGAGGAATGCTTGTAAAAAGATCTTTGAAGTCAAAAGTCTCAATAGAAGAAATACTGTTCTTATTATTGTGAATGAAATCAATAACCGGTTTATTATTGTTAATAATCCAAGTGAAACCTTCTGAACAAATGACATTCAGTAATTTTTTTAACAGATTGAAGAAAATGTAACCAGGTTGCTTCATGTATGAAGAAGTTCCACAAGTGATAAAACGATAAGAAATAGGATTTTTATGAAATTTTGGATTAATAGTAATATAAGGAAAGCAAAAATTGAATTTCTTAATTTTGAAGAATTTATAGAAAGCAAGAATTTTTTTGGATATTGTACTCATATTAAAGTTGGACTTTTTGTATGTTGCTGAATTTTGAAGTTCCTTATCTAGAAGATTATAGTAATGCTGTTTGCAAATAAAAGCATAGTTATTGGAAGCTTTGTCGATAGGAGTGATGATGAATTTACTTTTTAAGTCTTCAATAGCAATTTTAATATTAGAAAATCTAAAAGAATCAAAACATTCGGAATTTTTATAATGTAAGGATAAAGACTTTTTCAAAAGGTAATAAAGATTCCATTTCCACTCAATGAAAAATTCATTGGGGATAGAAAAAGCATTAGAAGTTTATAAACAGAAATCATCAATATTACTCAGTAGTTTATGCAGTATGGAAGGAAGAGAAACATGAAAAATCGGTCTGAATTTTGGACCTTTTAACATGATACTTTTACGATCTGAATTTTCAACAATGTCTAGATTACCAGTAACAATATGGCCAGAATCTTTGTCAATAAATTGAGAATAGGAGTCTTTACCACAAAAACAATTAGCTGTTTTTTTTAAGATTTACAGTGTCAGATGAGGCATTATTGTAATTGAAGATTTTTCTGCCAAAAGGAACATTATATTTAAAAGTTTTTTGTAAACAAATGTTTTCAATGGGAAAAAATTGCTGAGGATAATTGAAAATGGAAGAGAAAGGAATCTTGTCAAAAGAAGGATGCTGGAAATTAAAAATGAAATGCAACTTTTTAGTAGGATCTTTAGTAGGAATTTTTGACAATCGCTGTTTCAAAAGATCTAAAATGAGAGTTTTGAAATGTAAGTTATTGGACTTAAATGAACCAAAGTTTGAAAATAAATCAAGAAGCGAGTTAGATCTTAAAGAGAAAACAAAATTCTTGACAGGAGCCCACAGATAAGAGTTTGCAAAAGAAAGTTCTAATGCCTCAAGTTCACTAAAAAGGTCAGAAACTGATTTAGAAGGTCTTTTTTTAATCCTTTTTCCTCTGCTACCTCTAGAAGTCTTATGATGTGTGTTATGAAAAAGCTTAAATGTACAGGAATTGTCAGGAGAAATCTGCGTGCTATTAAAAAGGTTCATTAAGACCGTATGGAATAATTGTTTTGTATTGGAGCATAAAAAGGTTTTCTTTTGAAAGGCGATTGTTTTTATCAGATATATATATATATATATATATTAACCCTATTATATATATATAATTAACCCTTTGCGGCGCAATGTGCCAGCTGATGGTATACCTAATTTCACTCGCTTCTCACCCGTTAAATTCAACTATAAATATGATATAATAGGTTTAGGATAGGGCTAACAGTACTCCTTTTAGAATGTATATAGCAGCCTCATGAAATTTCGTTTCGGAATAGGAATTATTAGAGTTAAAGTTTGGGAAAATTCCTTAACTCGGACATAAGAAATTTTTTCAGTTCTGGACGTCTACAATTTTAACAAATAAATTTGCAAACTTTCCTCCAATATTCTTGAAATTTTAATTTATGATTTTCTGTAAGACGCGACAATATTTTCTCAATATATCAAGGTAGCTTTATCTAAGGGGGTTCTCATATGAGGGGGGTGACCCCAAAGGGGGACAACCCCCCTCGGAATAAAGAAAGGTTTTTAAAAAATGTAGATTCTATGCCTAGACAATAGACTAAACCCATTCATGATGTCTTTTCATCATATTTCAAACAATTTAATGCCTCGCGCCACAAAGGGTTAATATAACTTTTTTCCATGATGTATTAAATTTTAACATAGATGTCATATAAAAATACAAAAATATTGCTTATTCATTATTTATCATTATTTAAAAAAATTATTATTTTAATTAAATTATTATTTTATTAATATCATTATTTTTAAAAAAGGCCTCCGAACGTAGTCGGATACCTTAAATCATCACCTGAAATCTCATCGAGAGCCATTCGAATTTTGTGGATTCCTTGAATGCATTCTGTGCTGTCTGGTCGCAGGCGTCTTCCTTCCACAAAACACAGCATGGCCCGCTCTAGGTCCCATATCGAGTACAAGATTTCACCCTTCAGGACCAAGGCCTGAGGATAAAAAATATATATAAAAAAACTTTTTAGAAAAACGCTTTTAGCAATGCATTAAAAAAGAAAATAATAATTTTTCTCACGAATTTGGAGGCCAAAACAAAAATCGTAAAAGCGTAAGGCGCTGGTTTTAGATCTTTCTCCTATTGTTTTCAGCACCTCATACTTCTACGATTTTTGTTTTGACATACATATCTTTGAGAAAAAATATTATTTTCTTTTTTTAATGCATTGCTTAAAAGCATTTTTTTTTAAGTTTTTTATATTTATTATTTTCTAGTTTTTAGTCTTTAATTTAGGTCATAATTCAGCATCATAAATATTTTGGGATTTTAGAATCAATTTTCATGAACTAATCCCAACAATTATTTTATTGAAAAGAGCTCTAAAATTATTAATATATTGCATTGTCATCAAGACCCAATGAATATACAAAATTTCAGAACTCTAGTGCATTAAGAAGTGAATGAAAAATCGATCGCAAAATTCTGACCTTACAAAAAATATTTCGAACTTAAATCCATTCTTCTTCAAATAATTCCAGCAGTAATTTCTTTAAAAAGGTCTATAATAGGATATACTTATTTTTATTTTTATTGAAACATTTAAATTACTGTGTAAAGCCTTTTAATTCTCAGAAATACTATAGATGGCGCCACTGAAACCTAATTTCAGATAGGTTAGGTTAGGTTAGGTTATATTAACGTCCCGTTTTGAAGCAACACGAAGGCTATTTAGGGACGGACCTCGTAATTTTGAACAGCGGTCAGATGACGAGGAAGACACCTGAGCTGGCACCCCCCTCTCCAAGCTTCCACGCCACACCAACGGGACCTAATTTCAGAACTCTATTGCATTTAGAAGTGACTGAAAAATCGATCACAAAACTCTGACCTTACAAAAAATATTACGAACTTAAATCCATTTTTCTTCAACTAATTTCAGCAGTAATTTCTTTAACAAGATCTGTAATAGGGTATACTTATTTTTATTTTTATTGAAACATTTAAATTACGGTGTAAAGTCTTTTAGTTCTCAGAAATACTATAG